>MU680461.1:137518-149147 GCA_026770625.1 Nicotiana glauca | reverse complement strand
GATCAACAATCACCCAAACTGAATCAAACTTCCTCGAAGTCCGAGGGAGACCACTCACGAAATCCATAGTAATCCGCTCCCATTTCCACTCAGGAATAACCATACGCTGAAGAACACCGCCCGGTCTCTGATGCTCGTACTTGACCTGCTGACAGTTGAGACATCGGGCTACATAACTCACAATATCCCTCTTCATCCTCCTCCACCAGTAATGTTGTCTCAAGTCCTGATACATCTTCGCGGCACCCAGATGAATGGAGTACCGCGAGCTGTGAGCCTCCTCTAGTATCAACTCTCGAAGTCTATCTATATTGGTCACGCAAATCCGGCCCTGCATCCTCAACACACCATCACTATCAATAGTCACATCCCGGGCATCATCGTGCTGAACCCTATCCTCGAGGACAAGTAAATGTGGATCATCATACTGACGCTCTCTGATGCGATCATATAAGGAGGATCGAGAAACAATGCAAGCCAACACCCGACTCGGCTCTGAAATATCCAATCTCACCATCCGATTGGCCAACGCCTGAACATTAACTGTGAAGGGCCTCTCCCCAACTGGAATATACGCCAAGCTGCCCATATTAACCGCCTTCCGGCTCAAAGCATCGGCCACTACATTGGCCTTCCCCGGATGATACAATATGGTAATGTCATAATCCTTAAGCAACTCAAGCCACCTCCGCTGTCTCAAATTAAGATCTTTCTGTTTGAACAGATGCTGAAGGCTGCGATGATCAGTATACACCTCACAAGAAACTCCATACAAGTAGTGCCTCCAAATCTTTAGAGCATGAACTATAGCTGCTAACTCCAAATCGTGCACGAGGTAGTTCTTCTCATGGGGGTTCAACTGACGAGAAGCATAAGCAATAACTCTACCCTCCTGCATCAGCACACATCCGATGCCAACTCTCGAGGCATTACAATACACGGTGTAGGAACCTGAAGCCGATGGCAATATCAATACTGGAGCCGTGGTCAAAGCTGTCATGAGCTTCTGAAAGCTCTTCTCACACTCCTCGGACTACACAAATGGAGCACCCTTCTGAGTCAACTTGGTCAAGGGTGATGCAATAGATGAAAATCCCTGAACAAATCGGTGATAATATCCTGCCAACCCAAGGAAACTACGGATCTCAATGGTTGAGGTCAGTCTAGGCCAACTCTGCACCGCCTCTATCTTCTTCGAATCAACCTCTATACCATCACTGGACACCACGTGTCCCAAAAAAGTCACAGACCCAAGCCAGAACTCACACTTGGAGAACTTTGCATAAAGCCTCTCCTCCCTCAACCTCTGTAATACTACTCTCAAATGCTGAGCATGCTCCTCCTGGCTACGCGAGTACACCAGGATGTCATCAATAAACACAACCACAAAGGAATCCAGATACGGCCGGAACACGTTGTTTATCAAATGCATGAACACGGCTAGGGCATTAGTCAGCCCAAAAGACAAAACTAGAAACTCATAATGCCCATATCTCGTCCTGAAAGTTGTTTTCATAATATCAGAATCCCTGATCTTCAGCTGGTGATAGCCTGATCGAAGATCAATCTTCGAGAATACCCTTGCTCCCCGGAGCTGATCAAACAAGTCATCAATTCGGGGTAGTGGATACTTATTCTTCACTGTCACCTTATTCAACTGCCTGTAATCAATACACATTCTCATTGAGCCATCTTTCTACTTCACAAATAAGACCGGTGCACCCCACGGTGACACACTAGGACGAATAAACCCCTTATCTAGGAGTTCCTGAAGCTGCTCCTTCAACTCCTTCAACTCAGCTGGTGCCACACGATAGGGAGGAATAGAGATAGGCTGAGTGCCCGGTACCAGATCAATACCGAAATCAATATCCCTGTCCGGTGGCACGTCCGGCAGGTCTGCTGGAAACACATCTGGAAAATCCCTCACAACGGGAACAGAATCAAGGCTAGGAGTCTCAGCTCCAACATATCTCACAAATGCCAAATATGATAAACATCCCTTCCCAACCATTCGTTTGGCCTTTAAGAAAGAGATTACCCTGCTGGGTACATAATCAATCATACCACGCCACTCGATCCTCGGAATACCCGGCATAGCCAATGTGACTGTCTTAGCGTGACAATCTAGAATAGCATGGCACAGAGATAGCCAATCCATGCCTTGAATAACATCGAAATCAACCATTCTCAATAGCAGTAAGTCAACTCGGGTCTCCAGACCCCCAATAGTAACAAGACAGGACCGATATACATGGTCAACAATAATAGTATCGCCCACCGGGGTAGATACGTGCACAGGTAACGCAAGACACCCTTGGGTCGTACCCAAATGATGAGCAAAGTATGAAGATACATAAGAATATGTGGAGCCAGGATCAAATAAAACTGAGGCATCCCTGTGGCAGACTAAAATAATACCTGTGATAACAGCATCCGAAGCAACAACATCTTAACGGCCCTGGAGAGCATAGAATCGGTCCTGACCACCACACGATCGGCCTCCTTCTCTGGGGCGACCCCTAGCTGCCTGACCCTCACCCCTAGCTGGCGGGGCGGGTGCTAAAGATACTGGGCCAGAAGATGAGGTTTGGCCCCTCTACTGAGATGAATTGGATGCACGGCGAGGACACTCCCTCCGCATATGCCCAAACTCACCACACTCATAACAACTCTCGGGTGCTGGGAACTGGGACTTATGGAACCCCCTCGTTCCAGGGTGGCTAGCTGATGCACTCGGCCGGGATGAACCCTGAACAGATGGGGCATAAGACGAACTCTGCGCTGGAAGTGCACTAAGGGATGGCTGACTCTGCTGAGAGCCCTGATAACCCCAACCAGAAGATGACCCACGATACTCTGAGCGAGCCGACTGATGAGGCCTGGAAGATCTACCTCTGCTCTGCTGAACCTGGCCCCTAGACGGATCACCACTGAAGCTACCTAATCCTCGAGGCCTCTTGGCCTCCCTCTCCTCTCTCTCCTGACGGCGAGCCGTCTCAATATCACGAGCAATATCCACTACATCCTCAAAGGTATGGCTCAGGATCCTCTCTCGAGTCATCAGAATATGGATGGGATAAATGAGTCCGTCTACAAATCGCTTGATCCTCTCCTGATCAGTCGGAACCATCCATGGACCATAACGAGCTAACTCTGAGAATCTCACCTCATACTGCGTCACAGACATATCTCCCTAACGAAGCCACTCAAACTGCCTACGCAGCTCCTCCTTCTGCGACCGTGGTACCCACTTCTCCAGAAAGATAGTGGAGAACTCCAGCCATGACAATGGTGCTGCACCTGCCGGCCTATGGCGCTCATATGCCTCCCACCATGTAAAGGCTGCTCCTGAGAACTGAAAGGTGGTAAATGATACCCCGCTCGACTCTAAGATCCCTGCTGTCTGAAGCATACGTCGACGCTTGTCGAGAAAACCCTGGGCGTCCTCGCCCGGAATACCACTGAATGTAGGAGGTGAAAGCCTGCTGAACCTCTCAAGACGACACTGCTCATCGTCTGGCATAACTAGAACTATAACATCCTGAACCGGAAAAACCGGCTGAACTGGGGCAACCTGCTGAATAGGTGGCGCCTCTGGTGTCTGCAAACCCTGCACTACCTGCTCAGGAGTGCGAGCTGCGGGGGTCTGATGACCACCCCCGGTCTGAGATGTAGCTGCGGCGGTAGTGGTCGAGACTGCCTGAGCCAGGCTAGTGCAAACCGATAAAATCTGACCTAGGGCCTCCTGAAGACCCGGAATCACAATAGGCACAGCTGGTGCCTGAGCAGGTGCTGCTGGAGTCTCTACAGCTGGAGGCTAATCCTGAGTGGGGGCAACTGGTGGGTCAACTGGTGCTGCCCCTGCTGCTCTGCCTCGACCACGACCACGGCCGCATCCACGGCCTCTAGTGGGTGGCACTGGTGGTCGTCCGCCACGTCCGATAGTACGTGTTCTCACCATCTGCGAGAGAATAGAGTACAAAAATTTAGTTCTCGAATCAACAAAGTCGCACGACAAGAATTCCAAAAATATGAAGTATTTCCTAAAGGTTCTGCAGCCTCTCGAGGATAAGTACAGACGTCTCCGTACCGATCCGCGAGACTCTACTAAACCGGCTCATGACTCGCGAGACCTGGTAACCTAGGCTCTGATACCAACTTGTCACGACCCAAACCCCGGTCATGATGGCGCCCAACACCTTATTAGGCAAGCCCGACCATTTTACATTTCCATCCCAATTATTAAACTTAAAAAATGCCAATTAAGCATAAACTCTCATTTTCTTAATAATAAAAATAGTGCGGAAACCAAAATAACAGTAATAACAGCCTAATAGATCTGGCGTTGAAAGTATGAGCCTCTAGATACAACTGGATATCATCCTATACATAAACAAGTCTAGTGCGGGAGTAAAAGAAATGACAAGAGGAGAAAATCGGGTCCTGCGGACGCCGGCAGCTACCTCGAAGACTCCGACACTAAACCGAGCAGCAGCGATAAACCTCCGGGGTCCCTGTATCTGCACAGAAGGTGCAGGGAGTAAAGTGAGTACTCCAACTCAGTGAGTAATAGCAATAAATAACAACTGAAAATAAGAAATCTGGTAAGAACACTATACAGTTCTATAATCAACAGTAAGGGCAGTAAATATTCGCTAAATAGAGAAATCTGGTAAAAATCTCCTACAGTCCGACAATTTACCAACACTGCCGCGGCGCGCAGCCCGATCCACACCTAGTAATGCTGCGGCGTGCAGCCCAATCCAATATAATATATATAATGCTGCGGCGCGCAGCCCGATCCAATAATAATAGTCGACTGCACTCACTGGGGGTGTGTGCAGACTCCGGAGGGGCTCCTTCAGCCCAAGCGCTATAATACTGCGGCGTGCAGTCCGATCCACATAATATATCACTGCGGCGTGCAGTCCGATCCATATATAATATACTACTGCGGCGTGCAGTCCGATCCATATATAATATACTACTGCAGTGTGCAGTCCGATCCATATATAATATACTACTGCGGTGTGCAGTTCGATCCATATATATCAAATACCCTCACTATGGGGTCCTTGACCCCTCTCAGTCAATATAGACTTGACCTCTCGGGCCCACTCAACTAAGACAGGGCATTCAACCCTAGGTATTACTCATTTAGAGTGCAATTTGCTAATACCGGTTCATATTATATTTTTACAGTTTAGGACATGACTGAGAGTAGGTGTTCAATTGGTAAAGTGAGGTCAATTAGATCAACATGCTCCCTAAGGGTTCTACAGATCGGCACAAGGCCCCAAACATGGCAACTAGCCCAGAATATACGGTTATAAGCTTAGTCTCAGTCAAAAGTACAGTAAGTCCTAAATCGGGATAGACCGAGTCCAAATCCCTAGCAATAACATCACCGCGCTCACCATACGGCGCGTATCTCATATCAACATAGCACCACATAGTGCGAATACGGGGTTTCAAACCCTCAGTATATCATTCATAACCATTACTCACCTCAAACCGGCCAAAATCCTAGCTCGCCTTGCGCTTTCCTCGCAAATTAACCTCCTCGAGTGTAGAATCTGACCAAAACCACAAGGAATAGGTTATAATAAGCTAATGGGACATAACCCAATTGAAAGAACTCGAAAAATACCCAAACACACGAAGTTGGAAAAACCCGAGCCCCGGGCCCGCTTCTCGAAAAATTACAAAATCAACATCGTCGGCTTCCTTATCTCGCCACGAGTTCATACATACCAAATTCACAAAAATCGGAGTCCATTTGACCCCTCAAATCACTAGCTAAAATTCTTTCAAATTTCAAGCCCTAACCTCCATTTTAGCCTTAATTCCCTTGGATTTTCAGTGTAAATCCACGTTTTTACACCATAACAACATAATCTAAGACCAAGAATTCATACCTGATGAAGACCCTCGAAACCCTCTTCGAAAATCGCCTAAAATCTCCTTAGTCCGAGATGAATATGTTGAGTTGCTTCTAAAATTCGCGAAGGTGAAATTAAATACCCCTGAATAGCAGTTTCCGCTTCTGCGATGATTTTGTCGCTTCTGCGACACCGCTTTTGCGGTTATTTATCCGCTTCTGCGATTCTTCGACTTTTACACAGGACCGCTTCTGTGGTCAACCAATCGCAAATGCGGGACCGCTTCTGCTGTCCGCATGTCCGCTTTTGCGGAAAACTCCAGGCCCCTCAAGGACCGCTTTTGCGACCCTATAGCTGCATCTGCGGAACCGCTCCTACGGCTCCTTTTCCGCAGATGCGGAAATACTAGAAGCCTGAAGACCAGACCTGCTGCATGCTTTCCAAATTCCCGTTTAACCATCCGAAATCACCCCGAGGCCCCCAGGACCTCAACCAAAACACCAACCTACTCCAAAACTTCATACGAACTTGTTCCAATCATCAAAACATGTCAAACAACACAAAAATCATAAATTCACCACGGATTCAAGCCTAAGTTAAACTAAAACTTCTGAAACTCACATTCGATCAAAAACCCGACCAAACAACGTCTGAATGACCTAAAATTTTGCACACATATCCAAAATCACCTAACGAAGCTACTGCAACTCTCAGAATTCCATTCCGACCCTCAGATCAAAATCTCACCTTTCAACCGAAATTTGCCAAAATTCAAACTTCGCCAATTCAAGCCTAATTCCACACCGGACCTCCAAATTTAATTCCGATCGCTCTCCTAAGTCACAAATCCTCCCCCGAAGCTAACCGAACCACCGGAACTCACATCCAAGACCTCTAACTATACAGTCAACTTCCGGTTGACCTTTCCAAAACAAGCTTCCTTCCAAGAGGCTAAGTGCCTCATTTCTAACTAAAACCAATCCGACTCTACCCGATCAACTAAAATATTGATATTAAATCATAGAGAAACATAGTATGGGGGAAACGGGATGGTAACTCACGTGATGACGTGCCGGGTCGTCACAGTGCCCAATAATCCAACCTCACCCGACTCGAACCAACCCACTGGGTCTCTGGTGCTCATAATTAACCTGCTTATAGTTGGGGCACCGAGCTACAAATCCGACTAGGTTCTGAAAGATCCAACCTCACAACTGGATGGCAAAGGCCTGAGCATTCATCGCCATAAGCCTCTTGATGCTGGTAGGTAAGCCAAACTTCCCAAACTCTCTGCCCAGCGACTCAAAGCATCGGCCACTACATTGGCTTTGCCCGGGTGATACAGGATAGTGATGTCATAATCCTTACCGTAGTTCTAACCACCTTCTGTGGAACAAATTTAGATCCGTTTGCTAGAATATATGCTGCAACTCCGGTGATCAATATAAATCTCACAAGGCACACCGTACAAATAATGACACCAGATTTTCAAGGCATGAACAATAGCAGCTAACTCAAAGTCGTGGACAAGGTAATTCTTTTCATGTATCTTCAACGGTCTGAATGCGTAGGCAATCCCCCTATCGTCCTGCATCAAGACCACTCCAAGGCTAAGCCGTAAAGCATCAAAATATACTGTATAAGACCCCGAACCAGTAGGCAATATCAAAATTGGGGCCGTGGTCAAAGCTGTCTTGAGCTTTTGAAAGCTCGCCTCACACTCATCTATCCACTGAAATGGAGCACCCTTCTGGGTCAATCTAGTCATAAAGGTTGCAATCGATGAAAACCCCTCCACAAAACGACGGTAGTAACCTGCCAAGCCAAGGAAACTGCGAATCTCTATAGCTGAGGATGGTCTGTGCCAGCCCTGCACTGCTTTTACCTTCTTTAGATCCAACCAAATACCCTCACTCGATACCACGTGGCCTAAGAATGCCACATAATACATCCAGAACTCATATTTTGAAAATTTTGCATGTAATTTCTTTTCTCTCAGATTCTGAAGCACTGTCCTCAGGTGCTGCTCATGATCTTCCCAGCTCCGGGAGTATACCAGAATATCATCTATGAAAACATCCACGAACGAATCGAGATATGGCCTGAACACATTGTGCATCAAATGCATAAAGATGCTAGGGCATTGGTCAGCCCAAACGACATAACAAGAAACTCATAATGACCATACCGAGTCCTAAAAGCAGTCTTCGAGATATCTGGCTCCCGAATCTTTAACTGACGGTAACCCAAGCGCAAATCAATCTTAGAAAATACCTGTGCGCCCTGAAGCTGATCAAATAGATCATCAATACGAGGCAAATGATAACGGTTCTTCACTGTAGCATTATTCAACTGGCGTAATCAAGACACATACGCATAGAACCACTCTTTTTCTTCACAAACAAGATAAGAGCACCCCAAGGTGATACACTGGGCCAAATAAAACCCTTATCAAGCAAATCCCTGTAATTGATCCTTCAATTTAACTGAAGGTTTCACCTCATCCTTAGTCCATAACCTTAGGACAAGACCCAAACTTCAACATCTAACATTCATCATAGGGCCTGAATTCCACATTGTCACACTGCATTAGTCTCATTTCAACATACTTCAACTTTTAATAGCGCTTAATTACTTCGAAATTATTTTCTCCGGGATGTTACATTCTCCCACACTTAGGGTCATTCATTCTCAAATACATAACGTAACTTATCCCTTTAATCACACATCTAAATGTCTCAAATTTTTCTAACTCCCAAATTCTTCAAAAATTTCGGCAGAGCCTCCCCTGTAATTTGGCCTATCCACCTGCCAAAGTAACACCAAAACAACTCCTAACAACACATCCACAACCCAAGGAAACACCACAATGTATATATCATTAATACTAATCTCTGCATTACAAGCATCACATTATCATAATGATATCTGGACATGAAACACGTCATCTGTATGCCCAAAACCTCGTCTCTGGCCATAATAGTTGTTCATAAATCACAATCTTGCCAATTAACCTTATGTTAACAAATATCTCATTTTAGACCTCCGCTTTACTCACAAAGAGGCATCAATATCTCATAATTACTTACCCGAATTAACGAGTCACATTTAACGCCACCTGGGCGCCCATCTCGTAGGCTAAAACTAAATGTTTACAACACAAAATGACTAAATATGAATAGAAAATACACAAGAATTGTCAAATAAGCCTAACAGGCATGACTCCCATTTAAAATATAGTACAATTTTTTTTTTAATTTCATAAAATGAGAATTTTTTTAAACACATAAACTTTTCTCCGCCAGGACCTTGTCATTTATATAACATCCACCGCAGCTTCTAGCTCGGTTCAAAATATTTCACATTATATAAAAATTTGAGGATCTCATCCTCAACTCTGAATCACAAGTATTTGCACATTGTACCAACTGAAATTTTTCATTTTCTTTCTTTCTCTTTTCAATAATTTTCGTCAAAGAGAATCACAACATATAATGAACCCTCATACCGGTAGGGCATATAATTGACAATTGAAATTAATTATCCTGAAATAACATCAAAACTCATTGTAGTAAGTAATAAAAAATCACTTTTAGCCTCATAGATATTTTTAGTGACCAAGACATAATGATAGGGATAGCTATCTCCATATAATATCCCAACGTGAGTATTCACATAAGTAGATCTCAGGATTACGAAGCTCACTCATGAGTGGAGCACATTAAAAGGACTCGGCTCAATTTTCAAAACCAAATCAAGTTAAGGAAAATATCTTTTTATAACAATCAGCATTGTACATGTAATGACACCATCTGGTGTAGTCGCCTCAGCCACACTATAGTAATTATATCAATGGATCGGGCATCCACCTCTTAGGCGCCGTCTACCCATTTGTTCCCCATCTCTAACTTGTAGCGTATGTAGATTAGTAACTATAATGGAGTGTGTTGACTGTGTGTCCTGATGAAATAGATTTCTCCCGAGTCTGGGACAATTTCTCATGATGTTTTCTAGTATCATCACATTCATAACAACCCATCTGCAGTTCGGCTGCTCATACTGAGTATGTGCCGGATAACTCGAATAACCATTGAAGGAATTCCATGCCAGTGGTGCATTAAAGATGACTGCCCCATGAGAGTGCCCTGATTAACTGGAGCACTACGAGTATTCTGAAATCGTTTCCATTTCACTATAGATACTGAAATATATAACTATTATGGACATAGGAACATCGAAGGTCCCAACATCATCCCATACAAATCTCAGCTCTTACTCATATGCAAGTTTCAGAGAACTTTTGGATACCACTTAAATACATCGCAGGCCAAATCTGATATGACACATGACCCACAATTTGATCGTTGATAATGAACTCCTTTCACTTGGCGCAAAGCCATAAGATACATCCTGATAATCCACGATACTAACCTTTATCGCTTGTACGTCATCATCATAAGACAACTCAAGACATTCGTTTGGTACATGTCCTTCTTAGGACAGTTAAACTCACTTCCTCCAACATCTCGGTTTCTAGTTGTACCCTTCGCTAAATAGACATCTCATACGATCCACATAGTCTCTATTACCATAAACTATCTTTAGGTCTACATCCACTTCGTGACTCTACCATTACTGCAACGATTAGGCAATTAAATAAACCTCTTCAAGTTCGTTTTTATCCACCAGATGTTAGAACTTATTGCACCCTCATGTGCACAATTGAATGATCTCTCAATACTTCTGCATTATCGGTATAGATGACACGTGGTAATAATGGTTAAGAAAATTCTTGGCTCCCTTGAAGTCCTTCTGTAGAATCACGAACCGTCGGCGCATAAGTGATACCGAGTGTGCAATTTTCAATGCACGAGTGAATGCAAAAGAACATATGGTATAGGCTCCAGCTGAATAAATAACGCACGATAAGGAATGAAATGAAGTGGAATTTTCCTAACGGTTACATAGCCTCTCGTAGATAAGTACAGACGTCTCCGTACCGATCAGCGAGACTCTAATAAACCGGCCTATGTTCCGTGACTTCTATGAACCTAGAGCTCTGATACCAACTTGTCACGACCCAGTTCTCCCTCCGTGAACATGTCGTGATGGCACCTAGTTCCTACGACTAGGTAAGCCTAAAAATGCGGAATTTACACAAAGTGCGGAAAATAAACTACCTTGCGGAAAATACACTAACTTGTGGAAGCAGCAACTAAAAAAACCTTACTGTTAGGAGAAAACTGTGTATAAGTGCCACTTGGCAGAATACAACCCATATCACAAAAAAAAACAAAAGAAACACCCAAGACCCGAAAGCTTACAGCAAACACAGGCTAATAGAAATGAAATATACTGCTCTAACTCTGGAATGTCTACACAACCAAAAGAAAGGAAAATCATATATTAAAGCTGGAATAAGATAGAGACTCCTGGTATGCGGACGTGGCAGATATACCTCGAAGTCCCGAAGAATCGCCTCGCCTCAAGGATGGTATGCCTGAGTAAAGGTACCTGGATCTGCACATGAAAAACATGCGCAGGAAAGGGATGAGTACACCACAGCGGTACTCAGTAAGTGCCAAGCCTAACCTCAGTTGGGTAGTGACGAGGAAGGTCTGGGCCCTACTGAGATAAAATATAAGGTATGATCCAATAGTATGGAGTAAAGTAATATAAATAAGAGAGAACATCAGTAATATAACACAGTATAAGATAACATCAACAAGTTCATAGAATAACCC
>MU680461.1:92805-126881 GCA_026770625.1 Nicotiana glauca | reverse complement strand
TTTAGTTGTTATTTAAGATTATAATTAGCATAATTAAACATCTTGAATTCGAATTTGGCTTGACGGAATAACAATATTGGTGTATTAGTGAGTAGTAGATATAAGTTTTTGTGGGTTCGACACTCAACTTATCACTTTATTACTTGTACGACCACGTATACTTGCGTGTGCGTTTGGGACCAACATCAAGTTTCGAATATGTGTTAGGAATATGTAAAATTCTTCGCGGCTCGCAAGCTCGCCACGGTTCGGACCCTTTGCGCTGATCTAAGCGTTTAAAAATCAAAGAATCAAGTTTCCAAAAAAATACTATTATGCGGTCCAGAATGCGGTCGCAAATCTAGTATGCGGACGGCATTTCTGCCGCAGATTGAGTCAACGGTTTGGTTAAAATGAGGTCCATTATGCGATCGCATAACTCATATGCGGACCGCATTTCTATCTCAAAGTGAGCCAATATGTCAGTCAAATTTGAGGTCAAAAATACGGTGCATTATGCGATTGCAAATCGGGGATGCATAGCGCATTTCCGCCGCAAACCCAAATAGTGGGATCAGATTTTTGGAGCACTTTTGCGATCCATTATGCGGACTGCATTTCGTCTCTACGATCGCAAAGTGTGACCGCAAACCCGACTCGGGCTCCTATTTTTCTAAATTTTAAATCTGACCCATTTTTAATAAAATACTCCAGCCCCTCATTTTAACGATTTTTCTGAACAAAATAAGAGAGAGGAAAGAGAGGGTTCTTGACAGAGAAAGTTCATCTTCATCAATTTGATTCTTCAAAACTATCCGGGCCGGGAAATTTCAAAGTAATTGTCTTTATCTCCATTCTTGCAGGTAAAATCCCAACCCTTTTTTATTGGTTTTTAGGTTTAAACATAAAGGGGGAGTCTCATGCATTGATTCTTGAAAATAAAGGTTGAAAACATACATGCATGTCTCTTAAGACAAAAACCTAGTAAGGGAAATTGGGAAGAAGCAAAGGTTTGCATAAGAGGGATTGATAACATAAATAGGTTCGGGTAGTAATTGTGAATTTCAATTCTAAGATATATGTGTTAACTTGTGAACTAGATTGACGTTGCTAGACTTTTGGGTGAATTGAAAGTAGAAGTTAAAAAGGGAATTCGGCTCCAGGTATGTATGGCTAACTTTTACCTTTGTAAAGTCACTTTGTTCGGTGTACGACTATTTGGTTGGTCTATTTGTGAAATTCTTGTGATTGGTATGCTTTGATTGGTCGTGGTTAAGTCTCCCGATATAATGGTGCAAGTATTGGCAACAAACCAAATGTGTGTGTGTGAGTGTGTTTATGTGGTAAGAGATAGGAAACAAATGATGGAAAGAAATTGTAATTGATACAATCAAAACAACTGTGGTAATAACATATATGGCTTGTCATGGGCAATTATTGTTGTGACTTAAATTGCATATGAGCTGTTGAATATGATGGAAATGGTATTTATGGTTATGGTAATTCTTTGTGAATTATTGTTGTTGTTGTTGTTGTTCCTTGTGAATTGTTGTTGTTGTTGTTGTTTGTGAATTATGATTGTTCAGTGTGATCGGGTTGCATGCTGTAACACGAAGTAATAAGGTGATGGTTGTGGTGATAAGGGTGGCCGAGGTAATAAGGGTGGAAAGTGATTGAAATCACTATTGAAATGAAAATATGAGAAAATTATGAAATCATTAATGTGATGATATTGAAGGGGAAAAAGGAGAGATTGTAAACTTGTTTGGCTTGATTGTTTCTTTTATGTGTATTTGATTGTTGATTCTATTACTGCTCGTTACTTGTGTATGGTTTGAGTTTACTTGGGTCAAAGTTTGTTCATACATACCAGTACAATTCAAATGTACTGACGTCCCTTTTGTCGGGGGCACTACATTCGTGTTATGATTGTAGGTGGATCCATAGCAGGTACTCCAGTCCATCGACCGTAGCTCCCATTCACTTCCCGTCAGTTGAACTGGTGAGCCCCTTTCCTCTCGGGGCCCTGCGTGGCTCATGCCGCTTTTATTCTGGAGTCTTGTTTTGGTATTTGTGTAAGGTATAGCCGGAGCCTTGTTACCGACAAATATTGTATCATCCTTTTGTATCCTTAGAGGCTCCGTAGATAGAAAATGTGGGTTGTGAACTTATGTAAATATGTATTTTGTACGTTGGGCGATGTAAGTTGTAAACCACGCTAAGTAACCATGTATGCTATGTATGTTTTATTCAAAGGTGTTTAATTATAAATGGCTATTTCCTTTGATTAGTGAGTAATGAGTACAGGGGGTAACATGAGGGGTAGGTAACATGAGTGTATAGGAGTACCACATGGAATTTGTGAGATTTTCCAAGTATGCTCCTCAGTTAGTGTCGACCATGGATGCTCGAGTTTGGCGATTCGTCCAGGGCCTTAGTCTTTTGGTCGTGAATAAGGCTGCTACAGCAGCCTTACACTCGGATATGAATTATAGGAAGATTGTGGGATTCGCTCAGGCCACAGAGGCTAGGAAGTTGAAGATACGGGCAGAAAAGGAGAGTAGCAGCAGGTCCCGATCAGTGGGTCACTCAGGGAGACCAGCTCAGTGGAGAGGGCCATCAGGGCCATCTTAGTCATATGCTCAGTCCTCAGCTAGCGCACCACTATCTGTGCACAGTTATCAGCAGAGTAGCCACATGAGACCAGGTTCAGATGGTAGGAGACCCCATCAGTCCGGTCGTTCGGGAGGGAGATCACAGCAGCAGGGAAGGGCTCCATGCCCCCCAAGTGTGGGAGATTCCATACAGAGACTTGTTATTTGGATATCCCGATGTGTTTTAGATGCGGGGTGAGAGGTCATATCTAGCGGTACTGTCGTGTGCCCAGTCAGGGCATGGGTAGGAGATTTGCTCAGTCATCTGGTTCATCAGTCACCACATCATTTGTGCGTCCTCCGGCCCCATCAGGGCGTGATTCATCTAGGGGTGGAGCTCATGGTAGAGGTGGACCCAGCCGGTTTTATGCTTTGAGTGGCTGCCGGAGTGTAGAGGCTTCTCCAAATGTGGTTACAGGTATCTTGTCCGTTTAGGCTATTGATTGTTATGCTCTTATTGATTCGGGGTGCTCTTTGTCTTATGTCACCCCATTCATTGCTTCGAGTTTTGGGATAGAACCCGAACAGCTTCATGAGTCGTTCTCCGTATCGACTTCGATTGGTGATTCTATTACAGCCGCACAAGTTTATAAGAATTGTGTTATCACGGTATGTGGTCGCGTTACCACAGCCGATCTTATCGATCTTGGAAGTGGATTTTGATGTGATTATGGGAATGGACTAGATTTACTCGTGCTTTGCTAAACTTTACTACCGAACGAGAGTCATGAGACTCGAGTTCCCTAATGAGCCGGTTATTTAGTGGAAGGGGAATGGTGTGGTGCCGAAGGGTAGGTTTATTTCCTACCTTAAGGCTTCAAAGATGATTAAGAAGGGATGTATCTATCATTTGGTTCGGGTGGCGGACACCACTTTAGAGGTGTCTACCCCCGAGTCTGTGCCAATCGTAAATGAGTTTCTTGAAGTGTTTCCGGACGAGCTTCCAGGGATTCCGCCAAATAGGGAGATTGATTTCGGCATTGATGTATTGCCAGATACGCAGCCATTATCTATTCCACCATACAGAATGGCTCCAGAAGAGTTAAGGGAGTTAAAGGAGCAGCTGAAGGATTTATTAGAAAAAGGGTTTATATGACCGAGTGTGTCGTCGTGGGGTGCTCCGGTTCTCTTTATCAGAAAGAAGGATGGGTCGCTCCGGATGTGTATTTATTGTCGGCATCTCAACAAAGTCACCATCAAGAATAAATATCCCTTGCCTCGGATAGATGACTTGTTCGACCAATTGCAAGGTGCAAGGTTCTTCTCCAAAATTGATCTACGGTCCGGGTATCACCAACTGAAGATTAGGGAGCAGGATATTCCCAAGACCGCTTTCAGAACTCGCTATGGTCTCTTTGAATTCTTGGTCATGTCTTTTGGGCTAACCAACGCCCCGGCAGCTTTTATGGATCTTATGAATCGGGTCTTCAAGCCATTTCTAGACTCCTTCATGATTGTTTTCATTGATGACATCCTTGTTTATTCGCGGAGCCGGGAGGATCATGTCGGTCACCTCAGGGCAATTCTGCAGACTCTTCATCAGCACCAGTTGTATGCTAAGTTCTCGAAATGTGAATTTTGGTTGGAGTCCGTTACCTTTCTGGGTCATGTTATTTCTAGTGAAGGGATTCAGGTAGACCCCCAGAAGATTGCAGCAGTGAAAGATTGGCCTAGACCCACGACCCCGACGGGGATTCGTAGCTTTTTGGGTTTAGCAGGGTATTATCGGAGGTTTGTTAGAGGGATTCTCTACCCTCGCCTCCACATTGACTAAGTTGACGCAGAAAGCAGTTAAGTTCCAATGGTCCGACTGTGAGAAAAGTTTTCAGGAATTGAAGTCCAGGTTGACCTCGGCACCAATATTGACCTTGCCGGAAGGCACGGAAGGATTTGTGATTTATTGTGATGCCTCCAAAGTTGGTTTGGGGTGTGTGTTGATGCAACATGGGAAGGTTGTAGCGTATGCTTCGAGTCAGCTCAAGAATCACGAGAATAATTATCCGACGCATGATTTGGAGCTTGCGGTAGTTGTGTTCGCTTTGAAAATATGGCGGCATTATCTTTATGGGGTCCATGTGGATGTGTTCTCAAACCATAAGAGTCTCTAATATTTCTTCAAGCAGAAAGAACTAAATTTAAGGCAGCGACGGTGGTTAGAATTGCTAAAGGATTATGATATGAACATTTTGTACCACCCAGGGAAGGCGAACATGGTGGCCGACGCTCTCAGTCGGAAGTCTATGGATAGTTTGGCTCATTTGGGAGCAGATCAAAGGCCCTTGGCCCGGGAGGTTTATCAATTGGCCAGTCTAGGGGTTTGTATTTCGGCCTCAGACGAGGGGGATGTTATGGTGCATAATAGAGCAGAATCGTCACTTGTAGCGGAAGTCAAGGAAAAGCAGTTTATTGATCCAGCATTGGCTCAGATGAAGAAGCAGTTTTGAATAACAAGACTTCGGTATTTTCACTAAGCGGTGAGGATGGTGTATTGCGATGTCAAGGTAGGTTATGTGTTCCGGATGTGGATGAGCTTCGGGAGAGGGTAATGATGGAGGCTCATAATTCCAGGTATTCCGTGCACCCAGGTTCTACAAAAATGTATCGTGATCTCAAGGAAATTTATTGGTGGAACGGTATGAAGAGGGGTGTGGTGGACTTTGTATCTAAATGCCCAAATTGTCAGCAAGTAAAAGCTGAGCATCAGCGGCTCGGTAGGTTAACTCAGCTTATGAAAATACCAATATGGAAATGGGAAATGATCAACAGGGATTTCGTGGTGGGGTTACCTCGCACTCAGCACAAATTCGACTCAATTTGGGTAATAGTGGATCGACTCACCAAATCAGCCAACTTCTTTCCAGTCAAGTCCACTGATACTGCAGAACAGTATGCTAAGTTGTATATCAAGGAAATAGTAAGGCTTCATGGCACTCCACTTTCTATTATCCCATATCGAGGGGGCCAGTTCACAGCTAATTTTTGGAAAATATTTCAGCAAGGTTTGGGTACTCAGGTGAATCTCAGCACGGCTTTCCATCCACAGACTGACGGTCAAGCAGAGCGAACTATTCAGACGCTTGAGGATATGTTGCGGGATTGTGTCTTGGATTTCAAAGGTAATTGGGATGATCACTTGCCGCTTATAGAATTTGCTTACAATAACAGCTTCCATGCCAGCATTCAGATGGCCCCATTTGAGGCACTGTACGGAAGGAGGTGTAGGTCTCCGATTGGATGGTTTGAAGTGGATTGATAGGGCCGGATCTCATGCACCAGGCTATGGAGAAAGTTAAAGTCATTCAGGGAAGGATGAAAACCGCTCATAGTTGCCAGAAATCCTATGCGGACATTCGTCGAAGAGAATTGGAATTTCAAGTTGATGATTGGGTGTTCCTGAGGGTATCTCCTATGAAGGGAGTCATGCGATTCGGGAAGAAAGGGAAGTTGAGTCCTAGGTACGTCGGGCCGTATCGGATCGCTCAAAGAATAGGGCAGGTGGCTTATAGGCTGGAATTGCCTCTTGAAATGTCATTAGTGCACCCGGTGTTCCATGTGTCCATGTTAAAGAAGGTGGTTGGAGATCCATCCACCATCGTGCTAGTTGAGACTATCGAGGTTAATGAAGAGTTGTCGTATGAAGAAGTTTCGATTGGTATTCTTGATAGGCAAGTCCGTAAATTGAGAAATAAGGAAGTTGCTTTAGTTAAAGTATTATGGCGAAGTCAACGAGTTGAGGAAGCCACATGGGAAGCGGAAAATGAAATGAAGGAAAAATATCCCCATTTGTTTGAACTAGTCTAGTAGAAATCGTGCGAACTCTTATTCCTAAGCAAACTGATGTTCTGTTCAATTTGGTGCAACGACACCCCATCTTTTCTTTCTAAATGCTTTACTATTGAAATTCCTTAAGTTGTGCAAGAATTTTATGTGTTGTGATTTTTTTTAAGTCATGTGAACCCCTTTTAGTGAATGAAAGTTTTGTGAAAAAGACTCATGTGATAAATAAACAACTAATGGTAGTGTAGATTGGTAATGATTAATTGAAATGCATGTAGTATGTTGAAGCGGTTAAATTGTATGGAGCTCATTGAAATGACTAATTTATAAAATATAGCAAGTGATTGAGTATGTACAATTGTTGAGGTAATGAATTGTATACCCGATGTACGGATAATAGGAATTGTGTAATGGTGCTTGGAAATATATTTCGTGGGCTCTCTCACAGGTAGATAAGCCTAATTAGAAAGGAAACTCTGGTAAAAAAATTTCAAAACTATGGGAGTTAGTGAAAATTTTAAGAGTCTGCATATCATATTTTCAAACCAACTGATTTTCAAGATCCTCATTCGAGGACGAATAATTTGTGCTCAAAATCTAGTAGCTCGTAGTGTCAAGTTCCAAATATGTGTTAGGAATGTGTAAAATTCTTCGCGGTGAGCTACCCTTTGCACTGATCTAAGCGTTTAAAAATCAAAGAATCAAGTTTCCAGAAAAGTGCAATTATGCGGTCGCAAATCTAGTATACTGACCGCATTTCTGCCGTAAATTGAGTCAGTGGTTTGGTTAAAATTGAGGTTAAAATGCGGTCCATTATGCGATCGTATAACTGATATGCGGACCGCATTTCTAGCGCAAAGTGAGTCAACGTGTCAGTCAAATTTGAGGTCAAAAATGCGGTGCATTATGCGACCTCAAATCGGGTATGCGGACAGCATTTCTGCCGCAAACCCAAATAGTGGGATCAGGTTTTTGGAGCACTTTTGCGGTTCATTCTGTGGACCACATTTCATCTCTGTGATCGCAAAGTGCGACTGCAAACCCGACTCGGGCTCCTATTTTTTAAACCCGACTACCTTTTTAATAATATACCCCAACCCCTCATTTTAACGATTTTTCTGAACAAAATAAGAGAGAGGGAAGAGAGGGTTCTTGACAGAGAAAGTTCATCTTCATCAATTTGATTCTTCAAAACTATTCGGGCCGAGAAATTTCAAAGTAATTGTCTTCATCTCCGTTGTTGCAGGTAAAATTCCCAACCCTTTTTTATTGGTTTTCAGGTTTAAACATAAAAAAGGAATCTCATGCATTGATTCTTGAAAATAAAGGTTGAAAACATACATGCATGTCTCTTAAGACCAAAAACCTAGTAAGGGAAATCGGGAAGAAGCAAAGGTTTGCAAAAGAGGGATTGATAACCTAAATAGGTTCGGGTAGTAATTGTGAATTTTAATTCTATGATATATGTGTTAACTTGTGAACTAGATTAACGTTGCTAGACTGTTGGGTGAATTGAAAGTAGAAGTTAAAAAGGGAATTCGACTCCAGTTATGTATGGCTAACTTTGACCTTTGTAAAGTTTCTTTGTTTGGTGTACGACTATTTGGTATGTGATATCTATGTGGTCTATTTGTGAAATTCTTGTGATTGGTATGCTTTGAGTGGTCGTGGTTAAGTCTCACGATATAATGGTGCAAGTAATTGGCAACAAACCAAATGTGTGTGTATGAGTGTGTTTATGCGGTAAGAGCTGGGAAACAAATGATGGAAAGAAATCGTAATTGATGCAATCGAAACAACTGTGGTAATAACATATATGGATTGTCATGGGCAATTATCATTGTGACTTAAATTGCATATGAGCTGTTGAATATGATGGAAATGGTATTGATGGTTATGGTAATTCTTTGTGAACTGTTGTTGTTGTTGTTGTTCCTTGTGAATTGTTGTTGTTGTTGTTGTTGTTGTTGTTGTTTGTGAATTGTGATTGTTCGGTAGGATCGAGTTGCGCGCCGCAACATGAAGTAATAAGGTGTGAGTTTTGGTGATAAGGGTGACCGAGGTAATAAGGGTGGAAAGTGATCGAAATCACTATTGAAATGAAAATATGAGAAAATTGTGAAATCATTGATGTGATGATATTGAAGGGGAAAAAGGAGAGATTGTAAATTTGTTTGGCGTGATTGTTCCTTTCATGTGTATTTGATTGTTGATTCTATTACTGCTCGTTATTTGTGTATGGTTTGTGTTTACTTGGGGCAAAGTTTTTTCATATATACCAGTACAAATCAAATATATTGACGTCCCTTTTGTCGGGGGCGCTACATTCGTGTTATGATTGTAGGTGGATCCATAGCAGGTACTCCAGTACACCGTCTGTAGCTCCCCTTCACTTCCCATCAGCTGAATTGGTGAGCCCCTTTCCTCTCGGGGCCCTGCGTGAATCATGCCGCTTTTATTCTAGAGTCTTGTTTTGGTATTTGTGTAAGATATAGCTGGAGCCTTGTTACCGGTAAGTATTATATCATCCTTTTGTACCCTTAGAGGCTCCGTAGACTGGAAATGTGGGTTGTGAACTTATGTAAATATGTATTTTTTACGTTGGGCGATGTAAGTTGTAAACCACGCTAAGTAACCATGTATGCTATGTATGTTTTGTAAAAAGGTGTTTGATTATAAATGGCTATTTCCTTTGATTAATGAGTAATGAGTACACGGGGTAACACGTGGGGTAGGAAAGGCACCCATGTCCGCTTGACTGGGGCTACCCGATCGAGCACCGGTCGTGTCCCTCGATTTTGGGGCATGACAATAATCTTAGACACTAAAAGTAAGTTATACTTGAAATCTGGAATATGAAGTATATTCTGAATTTTCTTATTTCTGAAGAAAGAACGGATTCCAGTGTGTGTAATAGAAGCTTGTTCTCCAGTAGGCAATTGGACTTTATTTTTATCCTTCTCTGATACTTTTTCATAAGAGTCCAACAGATTCAGACTGTGCACCATGTGATTAGAAGCTCCTGTGTCTACTATCCAATTATGATCCACCAAAGTAGACATAAAGGCATTCAGTATACATATTGTCCCTGCAGTAGCTGAGTTGGTAATAGGTTCAATCTCTTTACCCTTATTCAGCATCTGTAGAATTTGCTGATATTGTTCTGGAGTAAAGAACTGAGCTGGAGCAGGACAGTTGATTTGACTGCCTTGTGTCTCTGAAGGCAGATTTCCATAACTGTTCTCCATATGATTCAGATTGTTGTTCACATTGTTTGCCTGAGCATTGAAAGATCCTCCTCTTCTCTTATTCTTGAAATCACTAGGATATCCATGAAGCTTGAAACAGTTTTCCTTTGTATGACCTTTACATTTACAATAATCACATTAAACTGTTGACTTGTTGAAGAAATTCTTAGGTTTGTAACCTCCATAGTGGTTTGTGTTGGTGTAGCCTCCAGTGTTATTATATCCTCCATTATGACCACTATTATGAGCTCTATTACTCATCATTGCAGTAGCTTCATTGTTATCATTAGCACTATTCACACCTTTTTCAGTAATCCTTTGACTTTCTACATTGATTATCATGGCATAAGCTTGATTTAAGTTTGGTAAAGGTCTAGTCATAAGCACCTGATTTTTAGCATTCTCATAGGAATCATTGAGACCTGTCAGAAACTGATAAAGCTTTTGAAGCTGATAGTGTTCTACATGTTTCTTTGATTCAGGACAACCACAAGAAGGTGGTGGAGCAAGTGTTTTATACTCATCCCACAGTTCTCTCAGATGAGAGAAATATACAGACACAGAGGACACTCCTTGTGTCAAAGTAGCAATTTCTTTATGTAGATAAGCAGCTCTAGATGCATTTAATTTGTCAAATCGTTCCCTTAGATCCTCCAAAACAGTATAAGCATCAGAGGCATAGATGACAGTGCTAATCAAATTTGGTGCTACAGTATTCATAATCCATGCCAACACTATTGCATTACACCTATCCCACATATCATGAAGGCTAACATCATAGTTACTCTTGTTGCATGTGCCTAAGACAAAACCTAATTTATTTTTACCATGCAACACAATTTTCAACGATCTACTCCAAACAGAGTAATTTTCAGAACCTTGTGATTGAATAGAGATGAGAACAGAACCTTGTGTATCATATGGATAGATATACAAAGGATGATGATGATCAACTTGATCTACTGGATTTGTGATGGTCTAATTATCAGCAACTTCTTCATTGGTCGGCATTGTTGCAGACATTCGAAGGAAAATATCGTAGAAATCTCATATTGAATAGTAATGCAGTAAGTGACTGTCAATTGAGGCTCAATCGAACAAATCTCGAACCCTTAGCTTGCGAGGAATGAGATCCAGATTGAGAATTAGCTCAATTGATCAGATCTACTTAGGAAATTGACTCAATTAAATCTGTCACAGCTGAGCTAACACTCGTTTAACCAAGCTCTGATACCATGTGATGGAGCTTCATCTATGGCGGTTACTGAATCAGAGATATGAGAAGAAGAAGAAAGGAGAAGAAGTAGAAGCAAGCGGTTACTTCATTATGCTGAGAAAAAAATATCTACTGTAACATTGAGCTAAGACTAAGCTACTATTTATACACATTGTTAGTTGTAACTAACCAAACTACTTACTATAGTAAAGTATAAGACTTACTACTCTACTAACTGTGGTTTAGTTAAATAGGTGAGGGCTACATCTATCGACAGCTATTTACGTAAAGATCCCAATTTTAAAACTTTTTCTATTGCATGTATCAACAAGAGCCACTCTCAAAGAAAACTGAAAGCTTTAAGCAAAAGCTTTCTTCATTAGCAGTTAAAAATAGATAATTACATGAAAAATCCAATAAATTGAACAAAAAGAGCTTAAGATTAGTACTGTTCTATTTGCTAGATTGAGGTCAATCACAAGATGCTTGAAAGCCTAGGCTAGACACTGCTTCACAAGTCTTGGATCCTGGATCCTCCTATTTAAGTAAAAGAAAAACCAGGGAAACAAAAGGAATTTTGGGATCTTACAACTGGGCTACATCATTCAAAATATTTGATTTTCCAAAGAAAGAGTGAGCAAGGCAGCTCCTATTTAAGGTACCTTCTGTCCATGTACTTCACACCTCAAACCTCTTTAAGCCTACTGCAACAGGCATGCTCAAGAATCCGAAAAATACGCTTAAGAACCATTGGATGAACGAGAGAGGTGTTGTGTTTGCAAATGTCCCCAGATATTCTACAATTATGGTTTGGAACACAAGAGTTATGCTGAGAACTGCAACAAATACATAATTATCAAGCATCCCTTCCCAAACTTCAACTTTCTCCATTTCTCGGGAGTTCACTTCATTGAAGAGCTGCAAAATAACAACAAAATTATCTATTGTACTGCAGCACAAAATTACTGCAAAGGGGTCTTTCAGTTTTTACCTGGCAGAAAACAAATGTGTTGAAGATAATTGTATTGAGGGTTAGTTGAGCATCGGGACCATTTAGACGAAATAATCCCATTCCGTTTGACTGAAGAAACCATATTACTAGGAACTGATATAAGGATTGTCCCAAGATATTCCTCCACATGACGTTACTAATAAAATTTCCTGACCGCCCTACTGGAGCTCTTTTCATTAGTTCATCATGAGGAGGTTCTGTTGCTAGGGCAAGTGCTCCCAATGTATCCATAATCATGTTAACCCACAGAAGTTGAACAGCAGTAAGTGGAGCGGTTCCTGAAGCATGATCATAGTACAAGAAATTAATAATACTACTTTAGTTCCCTATCAATCCAGCAGAGGTAACTGGAAATAGTAATCTGCTTAATACATAGTACAAGAAGATAAAGTCTCCTGACCTGTGAAACAAGCTGACAAGAAGTTGACAACCAATGCAACAATATTAACAGTCAGCTGAAATTGAACGAACTTTTGAATGTTTATGTAGACTGAGCGTCCCCATTTGGCTACTGTCACGATTGTGGAGAAATTGTCATCCAGTATGATGACATCTGCACTCTCTTTGGCAACCTAAAACCAGATTCAGAGGAAGCACGTTAGAATACACTTACAAATACCACTCAATGTGGCAATATTTGGCCTTAGTCAGTATACGTAGAAGAAGCTCGCCATCAGATAGACTCAATCCTTCTTTTTTCATTTCCAAGTCTTAGAAGGAATTCCATCTTATTTTAGCTAACAGAATATTTAGACCAGTCATCTCACTGTCAAGCCTTAGAATGCGTATGTTGTCAACCAAATAAGAGGCCAACTGGAAAGATTATCAGCGAAATTTGCACAAGCACTTAAAGACATAAAATGCTCCTTATTTCTAATTGCTATTCTATTGTACTTATCATCCTCCAATTAACTGTGCCTGTAACCGCGTCATCTAATGATAATTTGGTACTTAAGTAAGACGGCTAACACTACAACTCGGATTGGAATGAACTAATGAGAAATTATATAGTCACCTCAGTTCCAGCAATGCCCATAGCAAGTCCAATATCTGCTTCATGAAGTGCAGGAGCATCATTGGTTCCATCACCAGTTACTGCTACCACTTCATTAAATGTGGTCCGCAGTTGCTTCACCAAAGTGTGTTTGTCTAGTGGTGAGGATCTAGCCATTACCTGAAGGAGTAAGGACGATGTAGTCAATAAATCAGAAATTATAAACATTGAGAAGGAAACTTTTGGAAGGATAATCTGTTACAATCTCTTCATTCTCAAGTGTAAACAAAATTACTGAAGTACCTGAATTTTGGGAATCAGCTTTAGCATTTCCTCCTGATTCTTCTCTCGGAAAACTGGACCTTCAATGGCAATACCATCTTCGGTCAATATACCACATTCCCTAGCTATGGCTGTTGCAGTATTGATGTTATCTCCAGTAACCATTCGAACAGTAACACCAGCTGAACGACAAAGTGCAACAGACTCCCTGACTCCAGGACGAACAGGATCCTTTATACCTACAATACCTATACAAGTATATCCAGAAACTGGAATATCAGCATTAGGGGAGAATCCTTTATCCAGCTCCATATAGGCAAGACACAAAGTGCGAAGAGCTTCACTGGCAAACTGATCAATTGTGGTCTTCAGATGGTTAGTTGATGTTTCATCCAAGGGAACAACTTCCCCGTTTGAATTAATTACCTTATCACAGGCAGCTAAAACTATTTCCGAAGCACCTTTAGTATGAGCCCTTAAACCTCCTTCAGGAAGCTCCAGCACCACACCCATGCGCTTCTTTGTAGAGTTAAATGGCTCAACTTTTATAAGTTTACCTACTTGGCGTTCTGCCTGAAAATCTCCACCAAGTGCTAAACCAAACTGCAAAATAGCTGTCTCGGTTGGTGTTCCCAATATATCAGGTTTTCCGTGCTTGGTAGCTACAACTTCACCCCCAGTATTGTTAAAAATTGACTGCAGCAAAGTTTTGAGTACGGAATCAGGGATTTCAGAACAAAGGGCGGATGCATCACTTGGCTTAGTCACATCCTTGACATTCATACAGAAGCATGTTTTCACTACAGTCATGCGGTTGGTTGTTAGCGTGCCTGTTTTGTCACTACAAATAGTTGTAGCAGAACCCATTGTTTCACAAGCTGCTAAATGCCGGACAAGTGCCTTATCATTCATCATTTTTTTCATTGCAAACGCAAGGCTTAATGTCACAGCCAGGGGAAGTCCCTCAGGAACTGCAACCACTACAATTGTAACTGCAATTGCAAAGTATTCCAATAATTCCCTAGCCTCTCCTGCAGACCAGCTCCAGTGAGATCCCTCTGTCAGTTTACGGCTATACATTTTCTGCACGAGTACTGCAAAAGTCACAATAGCAAAGAAAAGGCCTATTTTCCCTATTATTGTTGCCACTCCATTCAGTTTGACCTGTAATGGAGTTTCATCATCTCCGCCTTCACTAAGAGTTGCTAAGAGTTTTCCCCACTGAGTCCTCATCCCAACTGTTGTTACCAACATCTTACAAGATCCATCTTGGACCTTGGTTCCAGAAAGCAGAAAGGGATTCTGAGCACCGACCATCACTGGCTCACTTTCTCCGGTCAAACTTGACTCATCAATTAAAACAGAAAATCCTGAAAGAAAGAGTCCATCTGCAGGGACTTGATCACCTATCGCAAGATGAACAACATCACCTGGAACTAGATCATATATAGACATCTTTTGTCTGTACCCATTCCTAGTAACTTGAATGGATATTTTCTTTTTCTCTTTATCCAAGTCTCTGAACTGTAACGATTGACGATAATCACTCGTTGCAGTAACAAAGACAACCAACAAAATGCTAGCTACTATACCAAGACCGTCATGAGCCCCAAGTGGCCATCCCTCCATTGCAATTCCAACAAGTAGAGAAACAAATGCACACGCGCCAAGGATCATGAGGGTCATGTCTTGTAAGGCTTCCCAAACAAACAACCAAAAGCTCCGAGCTTCACTTTCTTGGAATTTGTTAATTCCAAAAATCTCTTGTCTGCGAGTTAGAACACTATAATCACGTGTAGATAGCCCATCGGTACTTGATGTAGCAAGTTTATTTGCAATACCATCCACTCCACCATGAAATTTCACCTTTTTCAGATCATGGCCTTCAACTATGGATCCTAGCTCATCCGCGTCAATTTGAAAACCAGCATCTTTAACTTCATCAGGGACAGTGTAGTCACTTACTTGCACACCTTCGAAAGTCAAGGAATTAATCTTTCAGATTTTGCGATTACCCTATTAAACCGAATGTATAAATCGAAATTCACCTGATATAAACTGAAATGCAGCCTTAGAGACCAAAACGGCCACCCTCAATTTCTCCTGCCACACATAGTAAAACACAAGGTTCAGCCACATTTCCGAACTTGCATGTTGTTCCATAAAGTTACAATTCAGAACTTAAAATACAACGACAATAATATCAAATGAGACCAAGTGTTGAACCAGTTTTTAGACAGCACTACAGAGGTGCTGCAAATTTGAATGCACCGCAACTCAACCCAAACAATCAAGATGAAATCAGGATTTGTATATAGAAAATACTAAACTGAACTGTTTTAAAAAGATTGCCACTATATAAAAAATGTCAACTGTGTTACTAATATAGCTATTGTATAAGTATTTAGTATTATTTTACGGAGTTCCTAAATCAACTACCTCTTAATTCAGGCCTCCCGCAGCTTATAACAATTGTATCGGTCATTCAAGTCATAAAACTAAATTTTTAGTATAACGAAAAGATAATCCAATGAGGTCCATACATTCAGAGAAGATAATCTCTGAAAACGCAAAGAAGTTGATGGTAGAAGTAAAAGGGATCGTACATGATTGGTACGGCGCATGGCAGCAGCCTCGTATCGCTTGGAGAGATTTGCAGTGAAACGAAAACGACGTTTTGGATTCTTGACAACACCACAAAGGCTCCTCCACCGCCGTAGCATCTCATCCTCTGAGTGCTTCGGCTTCACTCCTCCAAAATTCTCATTCAAATAGCTCTCCATTTTTGTTCTTCTCTGCTAATTATATATATGCTACAAAATATATAAAAGCAATATATAGACAAACCGTTACTTACAAAAAAAAAACAGTAATGCGGAGAAAGTGAAAAAGAGAGGAAAGTTAATTGTGCGTAAGAATAAGTTTCCAAGACATTGTGTTACAAGTTGGGGGGAAGAATCAAAAGTTAAAAAACGTGATGTGTATGGGAGCTTTATGGAGACAAGGAGAATAAAAGAATAAGAAGATGGATCCGAGTTTTGGGTGAGAGAAGCTATGAATACTTGGTTTAACATTAATGGAGCTTCATTTCTTCTTTCGCATTAGAACGGTCCTTCTTTTTGTTACCTTGTTTTATGGCATAGTTGACCGAAATGGACGGGGGTCATAACTCATACTCATGTTATGTTTTATGTACTTAACTACACTACATTTATTTTAAATAGAACTATTAGTCGATTAGTAGTAATTATGTGAAAGAAAAACTTATTAGTGCGTCATAAGTTATATTTTTACTCTCTTTGCCTTGATTAATTAGGCATATTAAATTAAGATAATTTTAAAATGTGGGGGAATTTTTGGAGAACATTATCCCTTGTTGGTTCTCACCGCCTGCTCTTTACTAAACGATTGGTTCATTTTCCAAGTACTTATTAACTTAGCAAGGGTGCTATGAGAGGCACGATGTTTAACAACTCTCCGTATTCTCATTCTTTTTGCTTGTTATCAACATATCTGCATTTGTCATATTCTACCCATTTTAATCATCCGCTCCATTTCGTCTTTATTGGTGCTGGTTGTTGTCCTTTTCCACACGTAAATAGTTCCCAACTTAGGATTAGATGAAATAAAGTTCCTTGATAGCTACATATTGTGCGACTACATATCGTGTCCTAAATTCAAGACATTTTGTTCATTTTAATCATGTGTACATCTTTTTTCTTTTGTTCTATTCGTTTGCTTTTGGGAAAGTATATGAAAATTTTAAAATATAGTATATCAAAGTAAACCCATTCCTCATTCTTGAAACTGATTAATTAATTAACCGATTAATGACACATCGTGTGATAGTAGCTAGTTCAAGAAAAATGAACATTCAATAAAAAAATTTAGCTTTTGTGAAATTTAATTCGTTGCCCCCAATTTTTTCTGATATAACGATCAAGTCAAGATATGGGGTAGCCCAGCTATTTGGTTCATCAGACGACTGCTCAATTGGACCAAGCAAATAGGCAACTGAATTTCAATTGACATGATAATACCAATACTATTTAATCCTACACCACCGTTTGAATTGCAACAATGCGAATTCGAATCTCATAACCTCGTTATTATTGATATCCAGTTAGATTCTTCTCTTCCACCACTAACTATATGTGGGGAAAAGACTTATATGCATATTATGAAGAAGAGTATTGTGTAAATGTAAAATGCAAATGTACATACATTGGTATTTTGGACGGAAGCCTCTTCATATCAACACTTACTATTTAGTCTATGGAGGACACTATACGAAGTTTTATCAGGCACCTCAACTAATTTACAAATGTAACTGCACCTTATCACTTCACACACTATGATTTTCTTTTGTGTGGAGATAGTTCCTTTTTATCTTATTTCTTTTCTAATTTGATTCAAATTCTTTTGCAAAGCGTAGAACAAAATTTTTCGAATGTTGATACATCGCACAAGGAATAATCAACTTAATAGCATAGTACTACTAAGCAAATCTTTTCCACGATATTGTACCTTGTTTTCTTTTACAGTTTTATCAATATACAAATGCTACAACACTATTCTATTTATAATAAATAGTATTGTTATGTTATGAAACAATGAAGAATAGTACTGCAGAGAAAAGCAGGAAGAAGAGAGAATTCTTATTGATTTGGAACGAATTGCAATGGAATAGGACAGTGCCGGCTCAAGCCTAAAGCAAGTCAAGCACTTTCTTTAGGCCCCCAATAATTTAAGGCCTCAAAATTAGTATATTACTATTGTTTGCAACAAATTTGTGCAGAAAAATAAAACTGCAATCACAAATAATTATAAAGAAAAAATAAATTTATTGATAAACACAGGTTACAACTCTGTTTATCCCTTGATTCTTCCTCCGATTTATTCTACATGATTTGAGGGCCTTAGCGGCATATTTATCAAACGTAGGACTTTAAGCAAGACATATTTGACATGTCATTGATCTCTTGAAGAATATTCCAAGAGTTTCACAAAATTTCGAAGATCTCATATTTGATCTCTTTGTGCATATTCCGAGAGTTTATAGAATTGCTGAGATCCCATTGAAGGACTTGTGTAGCGTTATTTATAGGTATGAATTAAAGTTTGGGTGGAGTAGCTACCAAGTAACCCTAATAGACTCCTAATATTTCAAGAGTTGTCTTGAATTTAGGATTTATCTTGATTTGTTAAAATTTCAGTGTCTACAAATATTCCCTACTCAAGGTTTGTCTAGGTGTAGGCTTGCTGAAACTTGAAGACGAGACTTGAAGTACCCGACCATCGCAACACATAATATTGAAATTTGAAGTTTTTGATATGTAGGAGGAAGAGATGAAGCGCAGAACTGGTCCCACTGGGCGTGCCAATTTATTTGCTACAAATTTGTGCAGAAAAATAAAATTGCAATCACAAACAATTATAAAGAAAAAAGGATTTTATTGATAAACATTGCGGGTTACAACTGTGTTTATCTCTTGATTCTTCCTCCGATTTATTCTACGTGATTCGAGGGCCTTAGCGGCGTATTTCTCGAACGTAGGACTTTAAGCAAGACATATTTGACACGTCTTTGATCTCTTGAAGAATATTCCAAGATTTTCATGGAATTTCGGAGATCTCATATTTGATCTCTTTATGCATATTACGAGAGTTTATGGAATTGTTGAGATCTCATTGAAAGACTTGTGTAGCCTTATTTATAGGCATGAATTAGGGTTTGGGTGGAGTGGCCACCAAGTAACCCTAATAGACTCCTAATATTTCAAGAGTTGTCTTGAATTTATGATTTATCTTGATTTGTTAAAATTTAAGTGTCTACAAATATCCCCTACTTCAAAGTTTGTCGAGATGTAGGCTTGCTAAAACTTGAAGATGAGATTTGAAGTACCCGACTATCGCAACACATAATATTAAAATTTGAAGTTTTTGATTTGCAGGAGGAAGATGATGAAGAGCAGAACTGGTCCCACTGGGCGTGCCAATTTATTTGCTACAAATTTGTGCAGAAAAATAAAACTGCAATCACAAATAATTATAAAGAAAAAAGGATTTTATTGATAAACATTATGGGTTACAACTGTGTTTATCCCTTGATTCTTCCTCCGATTTATTCTACGTGATTCTAGGGCCTTAGCGGCGTATTTCTCGAATGTAGGACTTTAAGCAAGACATATTTGACACGTCTTTGATCTCTCGAAGAATATTCCAAGAGTTCTATGGAATTTCGGAGATCCCATATTTAATCTCTTTGTGCATATTCTGGGAGTTTATAAAATTGCTGAGATCCCATTGAAGGACTTGTGTAGCCTTATTTATAGGCATGAATTAGGTTTGGGTGGAGTAGCCACCAAGTAACCCTACTAGACTCCTAATATTTCAAAAGTTGTCTTGAATTTAAGATTTATCTTGATCTGTTAAAATTTCAGTGTCTACAACTATATAACTAAACAAAATTGTATGATTAAATTTTTATCACTAACAGATGTAGTAATTGAATCAATATGTCTTGTAATCAAAGCTACTCCAACTCGTTCATTTTTTCCTCACATAAATCAAGCTTTTTAGTTCTCATGTCTTAATTGGAAGGCACTCAAGCCAACAAGTGACTAAAAAGGAAACAAATTATACTATTTTTTTATTTTTTGCTATATTCAATATTCAGTTAACTCAATTCCTGTTCTTTATAAAATCAACTTCTCTTTTTTTTCTCTCTCCTTATACTCATATATCAATTCGGCCAAATAACAAAGGTATTGATAATATGAGTTGCATATTCATTTTTATTGTTCCTTATATATTAAAGATAAAAAAAATTAAACTATTATTTTACATAAATATATATATATATATATATATATATATATATATATATATATATAAATATAAATTATTAAATATATTTTAGGCCTCTTATTAAGGTTTAGCTTTAGGCTACCATATCGATGGAGCTGTCCCTGGAATAGGATCCCTCTATTTATAGGGAAAGAGTGACTTAGCAATCAAGTAAAATCCCTAAAGTTTCTCTAAAATATAGACATTTACCTTAAATACAATTCTATTTATAACACTCCCCCTTGGATGTCTATTCAACAGATAACGTGCCTTATTAAAACCTTAACTAAAATAAAATACAGTGTGAAAAAAATTCTAGTAAAAGAAAAAAAGTATACATGTTTAGAAATATACTTTTTAGTTGCCTCGTTAAAAACCTTGCAAGGAAAACCCGGTGGGACAAAATCTTGTAAGAAAAAAAGAGTACAATGCGTATTAACTCCCCTTGATGAGAGCATCAATTCAGATATTGAGTCTTTGCATTCCAATCTAGTGCATCATCTTCAAAAATTATTGGAATAGATTCGATAAACAAATCAGTCATATTAACTTGAATGGATTTGTTTCACCTTGAAATCATCATTCCTAATATAGATGTATTGTCTTCATATAATCTTGTTGGAGTCATTTCAATATCTTTACATAGGGGTAAAAACTCTTACTATCATATTATCATGCTTATCGTTATAGCAAGATATATATGTGCACAAATTGCACTTAGGATATGGTACTTCAGGACCAAGAATTGTATATGCTTTAAGTGATTTAAATCCTTCAGGATTGTCATATAAGTTAAGTCATATGTGCCATATAAATAGACTTTAGATGCATATCAGTTTTTCATGTCATGCTAGACATACAAGATAGTTAAAAGCAACTATCACACAATTGACTTTATACTTTCAAGTGTTTGAACTACAGGTCCAAAACTACAAATCTTTCATATGAATCCAATTTTATTTGAATTGTGTCTCTTCTATTTGGCTAATATTTTGTGTATGTATTCGACAAACTTAAGATCCTTATCTATATTTAGCGTTAAGATAGATGTCATCGACAAATATTTTATATCGGTTCCAATATTTTTTTCATAAAGACATAACATAGAGGTCTCTTCATTCATAATTTTAGGTACCTGAATCTCTCCTGAGATTTTATGAAGTGTTATATATCTTCTAGATTATTTTCCTCCTTATTATGATCATTTTGATCATTTGCTCATCTTATGTATCAAGAAGTTTATTTGAAACCAATTTGTCTATATGCTTTAAGCGTACCACAGACTTTGTCCTTCTAGGACTTAATAGGAGCATTTGCAATGAGAATATAGTTACTTTCTTTGGGTCCGCAAATGCGTGTGGCATGCTTTGCAATAAACTGCAGATGAATTATTTTTTATGAACTTCATGTTCATATTATTTTATTCAAGGATCTAGTCATCTAGATGTACAAATGATAATCCATTTCACGTAATATTTTCTCAACTGTTTATCCTTTCTCCCCTCATGTTAGAAAAACTAACTTACTTTCTCAACTTTTGAAAATCCATCTTTATGTTGTGATGTTAATTAAAATATACACCGCACATTAATAATAATAAAATAGAATTATTTGATTTCTGTCCCTGAACTACTTGCGAGGGGAGAATGTAATATACTTTCGTATATAACATATATCAAGCTGATATTTATAACTTTGTTCTCATAAGAAATAGTTTAACAATTAAGTGGAGGCACTCAATAAATCATCTTGCTAAACCAGTTGTGATGTAAACCAACTTATCAAGATAAACTATCTTGAATAGAAAATCTAAAAATTACGCTCTAAATTAAATAATTGAGCAAGGTACCTCGCAAACACCAGATTGTAGGTTAATAATGACCGCACATGTAACCATCTCATAGATGCATCTCATACATGTGGACTTTTATTCACTTTTGATATTTCTGGAATTCATGGGATTCAATTCCAATTTTAGTTGGTCTATTAATTAATAAGAACAAGCAATATATGAGAATTCATAAAAAAAATTCTAGTTCTTTAATATTTACCCATGTGAATTTTTTTTTATTTTTGCACACCGTACATAAATTAACATGGCTAAACCAATTATGCCAATTGAATAAATTATCAATATTGATAAATTTCAGGTTTACACCATGACTGTAACGACCAGACCTGTCGTTCTGAGCATTTACATTTCGCTCGCCAGTTGTCGAGCATGACTAGCCCCGTATGATGTATTATAATTTATGTAAATCGTCAATTTTGGTTTTTAAGTTAATCATAACAGATATGGAAGAATGGTTCTCAACTTGAAGCTTTAAATTTGAAAGATTTGACCAAGTTTTGATTTTTTTTATATTAGATCTCAGATTTGGATTTTTATGATATGGTTAGCTCCGTCAGATGATTTTGGATTTGAGAGCACGTCCGGAATGTGATTTCGAGGTCCGTGGTAGGTTTAGGCTTGAATTGGCAAAATTAAAAATTTGGCGTTTCTCGGCGGCAGTGGAAATATTGATATCGGGGTCTAATAGAAATTTTAGAAATTGGAGTAGGTCCGTAGTGTCATTTGTGATGTGTGTGCAAAATTTTAGGTCATTCGGAGGTGATTTGGTAGGTTCCAGCATCGTTTGCGGAATTCAAAAATTTAGGAATCCTTAGGCATGAATCCGAGGGTGATTTGATATTTTGATGTCATTTTGAGTGTTCCGAAGATTGGAATAAGTTTGAATGGTGATATGTGACTTGTTGGCATATTTGGTTGAGGTCCCGAGGGCCTTGGGATGATTTTGGATGGCCATCAGAAAGTTTTAACTTCAAAAATTATAGTTGGTACTGCTGCTTCTGTCATATCCGCACATGTGGATCAGGGACCGCAGGTGCGAGGTCCGCAAAAGTGGGTAACAGGAGTAAGTGCGCAAATGGGATCGCAGGTGCGGCTCGGTCCCCACATCTGCGATGACCACAAATACAGTTAGTATATCGCAAAGGCGGAAGTGGGCTTTTAATAAAATTTCATAAAAGAAGAAAGGTCTTCGCAAGAGCAGTCCCACAGATGCGATTTTGCTGGGCAGAACCTATAAATTTGAGACTTTGCAAAATTTGGGTTATTTTCTACCATTCTTGTTCGGACTTGGAGCTTTTTAGAGGGTTTTAAAGAGGGAATCAAGGGGATATTCATTGTGATAAGTTATTTGAAATTAATACTTGTGATTGTGGTAAATTTCAATTGTTTAATCATGATATTAGTGGAAAAATTAGGGAAGAAATAGGGAGATTAGGGCTTGAAATTGGAGAGTTTAAAGTGGGGATTTGATGGGCCATTTGAGGTCCGATTTTGATGATTTTGGTATGTATAGACTCGTGAAAGGATAAGGGTTCTAGTGTTGTGCTTTTTATCGAATTCTGATACGTGGGCTCGGGATCGGGTTCGGCCAATTTCGGGTTTCAATTTAATTTTGATAATTTTCGCGTGGGTTTTGTTCCTTTAGCATGAATTGATGATATGATTCTGATTTTGGATGGATTCAGGGCGATTTGAGGCTGAGTCGAGCGGCAAGGGCATCGCAGAGGAGATTTTCGTCCGGTTTGAGGTAAGTAACGATTGTAAATGTAGACCTGAGGGTATAAAACCCTGAAATTTCGTACTATTTTTATTAAATGAGGTGACGCACATGCTAGGTGACAGGTGTGTGGGCGTGCACTAGTAGGGATTATGACTTGGTCCGTCCTGTGGCGACTGTAAAGTTACACACTTTGATAAACTCTATATGATATCTATGTGTTTTAGAAATGATTCTGCTAACTTGGGCTGAATGCCATGTTTGGGGCCTTGTGCCGTACGGTTTGGACCATCAGGGTATTTTACTACTATCCTCACACTATTTTATTTTGAAAGCATATCCTCAATCATGATTTTTACCTGTTTATTGTTTGATTCAGTTTCATTACTCTATATTTAAATATATGAAAGTTGTTTGGGCTGAGTTCACTGATTTATTACTGAAATGCCCTACTGGCTGAGAAAGCCCGCGGGCCTGGTGGTGAGGATTATATAATTATGGATCAGGCTACATGCCGCAGCAATATATATATGTATATGGATTGGGCTGCACTCCGCAGCGATATAACACTTGGGCTATAGGAGCTCCTCCGGATTCTGCACACCCCTAGCGAGCGCAGTAGAATATATATTTATGGATCGGGATACATGTCGCAGCGGTTATTATACAGTACCTGTTAAGCGTGAGTGCTGAGTGTAAGTGCTATTTGATGAGTGTTGAGCCACGAGTGGCGGAGAGGCTTGCCCGAGGAGCTATATATGAGTGATACTTGCCCAAGAGGCTATATATGAGCAATACTTTGCCCGAGAGGCTATATATATGAGTGATACTTCGCCCGAGGGGATATATATGAATGACACTTCACCCGATGGGCTTGTTTATGAAATTTCTATTTTCACTCCTCTTCTTTTATATTGAGCCTCTATTGAAAATTGTTGAGCAAAAAAATGTTTTTATATGATTTTCATTGAAACTGGAGTTTTCTGAGATATCTTGAATGGGATACTGATTTGGCCTTTGTTATTTTTCACGGACACTTTATATTATGAACTTTATGTGATTTTACTGCTCTTCACTGCACTGTGCCTTTATTTATGATTTTTACTTACTGAGTTGGCATACTCACATTACTCCCTAAGCCCAGTAGCGGGTGTTGATTACTTAATGGCAGGTCCATCGGAGTTAGTATGATAGCTGCCTGGTGATCGCAACCCTGTTTTTCTCCATCATATCTTATAGTTGTTCATTTTTTTAGACTTCTTTATTATTTTGGTAGATTGTATTAGACTTATACTCTAGATGCTCATGACTTGTAACACCCTGGTGTCGGGCTTGTATTATTTTTGCACTTTTTAATTAAACTCATGTTATGGAAATTTTATTAATTATTAGCTTAAAACGTCTTCTTATAAAATATTGGTTTGATTTGGGACTTGAGTCGGCTGGTCTAGTTCCATGATAGGCGCCATCACGATCGGGTCGATTTAGGGTCGTGACAAGTTGGTATCAAAGCCTAGGTTATAAGGTCTCACGAGTCATGAGTAGGTTTAGTAGAGTCTCGCAGATCGGTATGGAGACATCTGTACTTATCTTCGAGATGCTGCAGAACCTTTAGGAAAATTTCATATTCTTGAACTCTTATCGTGCGACATCGATTCAGCTAGAAATGTAACTTTTAGAATTCCATCCACGCATTCATATACGTGCATGTGCGCACAATATTAGTTGTGCATCGACGGCTTGTGATTTCTTGAGCGAGGGGCGAGATGTGATTCCTGTGTGTTGATGTTGTGCCAGTATGGAGAACTTGAGGCGGAACTTTTTATGTAGCTTGAGCACTGAGGTGTTGATTATGTGAGTGTGTGCTTTTGGATTTATATATTCGCTAGTGTCCCTATTAGTGAAAGTGATGGTTGGATAGCTACGTAATGAGTGTGATGTGACTAAGAGATGTATTCATATGATTTGGATGTGACAAGGAGGGCCTGCTTAAGGGTAGAAAGAACTATTTGGTGCTTTATTTCCATCTTGATTTGATGTATATCCTCGAGTATGGGTGTGTTGAAGGATCTTTTCATGTTGTTTAGTCGGGGAATGAAGTAGATTTCATGTCATGATGTGAGTTCGAACTCAAGAAGGTTTAAGTGATTACGTGATATTTTATGACAGTGAAAAGGTATAAAGAGATGTTAGTTTGAGGCGAAGCAGGTGGGTTATCTCCTGCAGGGTGTCCTGAGCGCATATGACCCTATGCTGTTTGTTGTAAGTTCTCTTTTACCAGTGAAATATGCATCTTCCAATTTGAGTTTGGATCGTGAATGAGAGTGGGCTTGGGTATTACGAGGGTGAATGCGAGATTTGCAGATGATTTGAAGTACTAGATATTTTGTGTTGCACGAGCTTATGAAAGATTTAGTTTAATCTCACTATGATATTATGGCAGTAACAGAGCATGGGCCTTGTGAGTTTTTGGAAGCTTTTATCTATGGCTTTGAGCCAAGTGAGGGAGTCCTCTTGTGATCAGTTGATTGCATGGTTATCTGTTATATTGGTTTCAGTTTGAGGTATACCGGTGAACCAGTTGTGGCTTGCAGAGGTTGAGATTGCGGATGACTCGAGTAAAAGAAATTTTAGATAAGGGTTGTGTTATGCTTTATGGGTGTATAAGAATCATGGAATGACTTGAGTTGTTGTTGGTGAAGGATGTAATGTGCACAGAGCAGGAATTTATTTGGTTGCATTAAGGTGGGGTTACCTCCTAGGGTGTTAGAGTACTAATGGAGCACAGGTTGTTCGGTCCGTTTGATCAGTCTAATTAAGGTTTGAGCAGAGTGGATGACTCTCGAGAATGTTCTGATGGATTAAGGATTTATAGGTAACAATTGGGAATCTTCAGGATGTGTATTTGGCTAGAAACTGATACTTACATTGAAGGGCATCAAAATTTGTGGTATTTCTATATCGTAGTGGATTCTACATTTCAATATCAGGAAAGGGAAAGAATAGCTTAAATTCATAGGGAGTCTCTCTAGAGTAAGTAATTGAGTTGTGGTACTTTTGGGATACTTAAGAGAACATTCAGCGGCTTATGAGCTTTAGGGCGGTGTGATTTTGTGCTAGGGTCTCGCATGGTGAGTTTTGGTTGAGAATTTTGGTATTGTGGCAAAAAAAAAAGAATCAATTTGAAAGTAAGTCAGAAGGAACTCGGATAGGTAGGACACTTTGGTAGTATGTTGGATCGGCATGACAATGGGTATGACTGGTTGTTTGGGTGTTTATGAGGTACAAAATTTCTACAGATATTCCGGGGTAATGCTATTGGGTTATTAATGGCCTGCGTAGTTTGGTTGAGTTAGAAAGATTTAGTCCCGATGGTTTGGTTTTGTGCAAATGGAATTCAGAGAGTTCTTGATGGTTTCTACCATGGTTAGAGAGGTATATCTTCTGATGGCGTGAAGAGCACGTGATGTATAGTGATTTTCTCCTAAATGGGATCAAATGGAAAGTCTTTGGTTAGTTGAGTATGTAGTTGCTTGTAATTGGAGTGGATTATGAAGTTCTCATATTTATCATGGGATGGCATGGTATATCTGTATGTTGCAAAGGGTTGAGATTTGAATGGGTAAAGTCACGGTTCAGTTATGAAAAGAAGGCCATAAATTCTTAGGTAGCATGGACAGCTTCAGATAACTAGGTAAATGATATTACTAATTGGTGTGGCTTGATGAGGGTATACATTTCGGAAAGGGCAATGTTTTCGAGTTAAGGATACTTCATTAGTATTGCGGCACTCTCTTATTTGATTGATGGCTGATATTCGAGGTTGCTTGGTGGAACGGAGGAATTTTAAGAGTATCCCTCGTTGACTGATCAAGTATCATAGGTGCATTAAATGTTCGGCAGTGGAGTTGGGATCAGATATAGTAATTAGGGTGCTTTATGGATTTAGAGACTAGGAGTTCTCATAAACAGGTTATGTCGTGGTTGTGGACCGCGTATATTGGTCTTGTGTGGTGACTAATGGGGGTTTGAAGACCCGAGTGGATATTTTGTTATTTAGTATGATAGACGTTGATATGATATTAGACATGGATTGGTTGTCTACTTGTCGTGTTATTCTGGACTGTTACGCTAAGACAGCATTGGCTATGCTGGGGATGCCATAGATTGAGTGGCGAGAAGGGTTGTTTTTCTTATTTGCCATTCATGAGGGATGCCATTGCAGAGACTCCTACCATTGATTCGGTTCCGGTGGTAAGGAATTTTTCGGATGAGTTTCCTGCAGACCTGTCGGGTATGCCGTCAAATAGAGTTATTGATTTTGGTATTAATTTGTTGCCAGGCACTCAGCCCATTTTTATTCCACAGTATCGTATGGCATCGGCAGAGTTAAAGAAGTTAAAGTAGTAGCTTCAGGAACTCGTTGATAAGGGATTTATTGGTAGGCCAATATGGATGTGTGTTCTGCTTTGAGTCGGCTTTATTGACTCCGGATTGTTATTTCTGAGGGATGTGTCGTTCGATTGTCTTTGAGCTTATGGTGATTCACTTTAGGTGCTAGACATCAAATTGTGCGTGGCTAATGATTTTTAGCATAGTGACTTGAGGTGTCTCATGTGGACCAGTGTTTGGATAGGATCGCGCATTGCAGCGAAGTTACGTTGAGGTATAATCCTTTGGATTAGATTCGTGTGTTCTAGTTCTATGATGTGTGATGGGTTCTCAGCATTGTGTTGTGGTGGTACTGGTGAGCTTGCGGTATGGCTCTCTCATTTGGGTCATTTTTTCCCATGATTTGAGTACATTTGGACTGTTGCTTATTGGTGCAATACATGGGTTATGGTTTTAGATTGTATCGATGTGTCATGTTTCTAGAGTAATTGTGTTGGATGAGATGAGGTCATTGGGATCTAGAATGAATACTATCGGATTCAATTTCAGCATGTAGGGAAGATAATATCGAGATTCAGCTTAAGAATTTACTATAATCCTTGCCAAATGAGAGAGAGAGATCCATGACCAGTTGATATGAGGAATGGTTATGACTTTCTACGTGTTTCTTTCATCATTGGCAGCATACGGAAGTGTTGGAATGAGGCTTTGTTTGATAAGAGGTTTATTACCGGTATTGTGTTATTTGAGCAACTACTGTGACCAGAAGTTATCGTTACGAGTGGTTGAGTTATATGGTATATCATATGATTACACCTTGGGTTACGGATATGGTTTGTTACAACTTGTTCGGACTTATACAGTGTATAGATGTGAGATTCTGATCTTATAGATAATTTCGAAAATGGAAATTTGGTTCTAAGGTTATGGGCTAGGGTGAATTGTGAAATTCCAGTTACTGTCTGATCGGACCTATATGGGATAGGGTGATGTGGGATCACCCCCGGGTATGTGCATGGTAAGGTTATACAGCGATTTGATGGTTTTCGAAACAGGTCTGGGCACATTCGACGACAAATATATGTTTAAGTGGGGGAAGATGTAACGACCTGGCCGGTCATTTTGAGCATTTGCATTTTGCTCGCCACTTCTCGAGCATGATTATCCCTGTATGATGTATTATGACTTATGTAAATTGTCGGTTTTGATTTTTAGGTTAATCGGAACAGATATGGAAGAATGATTCTCAACTTGAGACTTTAAATTTGAAAGATTTGACTAAGTTTTGACTTTTTAATATTCGATCTCGGATTAGGATTTTTATGATTTAGTTAGCTCCGTCAGGTGATTTTGGAATTGGGAGCGCATCTGGAATGTGATTTGGAGGTCCGTGGTAGGTTTAGGCTTGAATTGGCAAAATTGGGAATTTGACGTTTCTCGATCGGCAGTGGAAATATTGATATCAGGACCGGATTGAAATTTTGGAAATTGGAGTAGGTTTGTGTGACGACCCAAAGGGTCATCACTGGATTTCTCTCTTTTTCCGCGCTTCTGAGGCCTTGAAAACCTCACTTTTAGTTGCCTCAATTAGCGTGCATAGTCCAGGCGCGTTGCTGGAAAGATTATATGTTAAATTTAGTGAAAATTTTCAAAATGTGGCTTTAAAATGATTAAATTTGACTTCGGTCAATATTTTTGGTAAACGGGTCCGGAACCGTGATTTGATAGTCCCGGAGGGTCCGTAGAAAAATATGGGACTCGGGAATGTGCTCGGAGTCGAAATCCGAGGTCTAGAACCTGAGTAAAAGAATTTTTCTGTTAAATTATTTTTCTAAAATTATTAAGGAAAATGGAAATGAAAATTGATTAAAAGACTATGGTATCGGGCTCGTATTTTGGTTCCGACACCCGGTACAGGTCTTAAATATGTGTTAGGCGCTTCCTGTGAAGTTTGGTCGAAATCGGACGTTGTTTGACGTGTTTCGGACCTAATTATCTAAAGTTAGAAGTTTAAGAAGTTTGAAATGAAAATGATGATTTTGAGGTTTGATTCAATGATTTTGATGTTATTTTGGCGATTTGATCGCTCGTTTAAGTCCGTATGAGGTTGTTGAGTTAGTGTGTGTGTTTGGTTAGGAGCCCCGAGGGCTCGAGAGTGATTTGGAAGTGGTTTGGGGTGTTTTTTGAACTTAGGAAAAGATCAGATTTTGCTGCAATTTTCACTCAGCCATTTTGTTCTTCGCGACGCGGCCCCAGGCTCGCGTTCGCAGTGGTTTGGTGTCCCCCTCTTACGCGTTCGCGGCCCACTTCCTGCGTTCCCGTAGTTCATTTAAATCTTTCATCGCGTTCGCATTTACCTCCTTGCGTTCGCGTAGACCAACCCCCAGGGGCCCCCACCAGATTCCTCTTCGCGTTCACATCATACCATCGCGAACGCGATGCCCCCAGTTTCTCTTCATCGCGAACACGTCCTCTTAGTCGCGATCGAGTAGGGTAAAAACCCTTCAGCGATTTTTTTGAAAAAAAATAGAACATTAGATACGGGATTTTCTCCATTTTTCTCACACGGACTCTTCTTCCTCACCTTCCATAGACGATTTTGAAGGACCTTTCCACCATAACTTCNCTCTTCGCGTTCGCAGCCTCCTCATCGCGAACGCGATGGTCTGTTGAATTAACCCTTCGCGAACGCGCCCACTTTACCGCGAACGGGAAGGGAATTTTTGCCCAGTGATTTTTAAAGCTCAAAAACAGACCAGTGACGGGATTTCTTCCTTACTTTCACACGAGCTCTTCCCCTTAAACCTCCATAGACAAGTTTGAAGAACCTCTTCCTCCATAACTTCATAGGTAAGTGTTCCTAACTTCATTCCCTCTTAATTTCTTCAACTAATCACTAATTTCCTAGCCCTAAATCATGAAATCAAAGTAGAAATTAGGGGTTTTGGATAGAGTTAGGGTTTTGGGGATTTTGGGTGATTCAACCTCAATTTGGGGTCGAATCTTAAAAAAATTACATATTTGAACTCGTGGGGTTATGGGTGACTAGGTTTTTGTCCGAGCCTCGTGTTTGGACCATGGGCCCGGTGTCGAATTTTGGTATTTTTGGACGAATGCTAGGAAAATCATTTCTAGGCTATGAGATTATGTTGTTGAGACTTTATTGATACTATTGAATTAATTATGTCTAGATACCATTATTTCGAAGTCGGATTGTAGAGGAAAGGCGGTATTTGAGGATTGATTGCTATTCATTGGACCGAGGTAAGTGTTTGATCTAACTCTAGCTTGTGAGAATAGGATTAGAGTGTTATTAATTGGTAAATGATCGAGTACGGTGTATAGGCATGGTGACGAGTATCTATACACCGGTGTCTAGCATGACCGTGGGTCCTTGTTTGTACTTATTCTGATATTTTTGGGACTCTTCCATGCTAATTGATGAATTCTACATAATGTGAAGAGTATGAGGATTAGATATGAATTATAAATTCCTTGGAGTATTGGCTCGAATGATAAAAATACTATTGAGTAAGAAATGAAAGAAATGGAAAGAGATATGATTAATCCCTTGCCGGGATGGTTTGAGTATATTGATTATTTTCCTTGCCGAGATTATTTTGTGTATTATATATTATGAAATGGGATCTGTGGCACGCCGACCACTTATATATTATGAAATGGGATCGTGTGGCACGCCGACCACTTATATATTGAGAAATGAGATCGAGTGGTACGCCTACTAGGTGACATTATGAAATGGGAGCGAGTGGTACGCCTACCACGTGATATTATGAAATAGGAGCGAGTGGTACGCCTACCACGTGATGTTATGAAATGGGATTGAGTTGCACGACTGCAACGAGAGGAAATTGAAACGAGTGAAAGTGGTTTGTTTTCCCTTATTCTGTGTTAGAAGGACTCAGATGTAGCTTCCTTGTTATTCTTGATATTCCGTTTTATCTGCTACCCCATAAGCATGTTCCCCTCCCAGTTATAATTATTTACTTTCCGCTATTATTTTGTTGTACTTGTATATATATCTGCACAGGTTATTCTGGTAGTTCGGTCTAGCCTCGTCACTACTTCGCCGGGGTTAGGCCATGCACTTACCAGCACATGGGGTCGGTTGTGCTGATGCTACACTCTGTGCATCTTTTTGCACAGATCCAGGAGCAGCTTTTGGACCACAGCAGTAGTATACTGATCGGGAGCTGACTTCAGTCCAGGAACTTACGAGGTAGCCTAGCTAGCCTTCGCAGGCCGAAGTCCCTTTCCATATTTTCTGTTTGTTTTCATTGTACCGAGACAGATACTATGTATTTTCTATTCAGACTTATTTGTAGCAATCGTTAGTGGTTCGTGAGATAGCGACTCCAGTCTTGGGTAGAGAAATATTAAACGTTCGTATTTTGGGTTTCCAATTATTTATGTTATAAAAGACTTCTGCTTTTATTTAAAGGTTTATTATTGTTATTACTGTTGTGTTGTTATCCGAAAATATTTTAATGCTTGGCTTGCCTAGCTCCTACAGTAGGCGCCATCACGATTCCCGATGGTGGAAAACCCGGGTCGTGATAGTCCGTAGTGTCATTTGTGACGTGTGTGCAAAATTTTAGGTCATTCGGAGGTGATTTGGTAGGTTCCGGCATCGTTTGAGGAATTCGGAAGTTTAGGAATCCTTAGGCTTGAATCTGAGGGTGATTTGGTGTTTTGATATCGTTTTGAGTGTTCCGAAGGTTGGAATAATTTTGAATGGTGATATGTGACTTGTTGGCATGTTTGGTTGAGGTCTCGAGGGCCTTGGGATGATTTCGGATGGCTATCGGAAAGCTTGAACTTGAGAAATTGCAGTTGATACTGCTGCTTCTGTCATATCCGCACCTGCAGATCGGGAACCGCAAGTGCGAGGTCCGCAAAAGCATTAACAGGCGCAGGTCCGGCTTGGTCCCCGCATCTGTGATGATCGCAGATGCGGTCAGTATATCACAGAGGTGGAAGTGGGCTTTTAATGAAACTCAGCAGAAACGGAAAAGTCTTCGCAGGAGCGGTCCCTTATATGCGGGAATGGGACCGTAGATGCGGTTTTGCTGGGCAGAACCTATAAATTTGAGACTTCGCAAAATTTGGGCTATTTTTCACCTTTTTTGTTCGGAATTGGAGCTTTTTAGAGGGTTTTGAAGAGGGGAACAAGGGGATACTCATTGAGATAAGTGATTTGAGTTTAATACTTGTGAGTATGGTAAATTTCAGTTGTTTAATCATGATACTAGTGGGAAAATTAGGGAAGAAATTGGGAGATTAGGGCTTGAAATTGGAGAGCTTAAATTAGGGATTTTATGGGCCATTTGAGGTCTGATTTTGATGATTTTGGTATGTATAGACTCGTGAAAGGATAAGGATTCTAGTGTTGTGATTTTTATCAGATTCCGAGACGTGGGCCCGAGGGTCGGGTTTGGCCAATTTCAGGAATTTTAATTTAATTTGATAATTTTCGCATGGGATTTATTCCTTTAGCATGTTTTGATGATATGATTCTAATTTTGGATAGATTCGGGATGATTTGAGGTCGAGTCGAGCGGCAAGGTCATCGCGGAGTAGATTTCCATCCGGTTTGAGGTAAATAACGATTGTACATCTAGACCTGAGGGTATGAAACCCCAGAATTTCGTACTATTTTTATAAATGAGGTGACACACATGCTAGGTGACGGACGTGTGGGTGTGCATCAGTAGGGATTGTGACTTGGTCCGTCCTATGGAAAAGTTACATATTTTGACAAACTCTATATGATATCTATGTGTTTTAGAAATGATTATGTTAACTTGGATTGAATGTCATGTTTGAGGCCTTGTGTCGTACTGTTTGGACCCTGATCAAGGGTATTTTACTACTATCCTCACACTGTTTTGATTCGAAAGCATATTCTCAGTCATGATTTTTACATGTTTATTGTTTGATTCAGTTTCATTACTCTATTTTTAAATATATGAAAGTTATTTGGGCTGAGTTCCCTAATTTATCACTGAAATGCCCTAGTGGCTTGTGAGGTTGATGACTGAGAGAGGCCGAGGGCCTGGTGGTGAGGATTATATAATTATGGA
>MU680461.1:30848-78748 GCA_026770625.1 Nicotiana glauca | reverse complement strand
TGCACCTTGCCACGCCTCTATTCATCTGGATGCATTTAGCCCCACCACCCCACCACCCCACCCCACCCCACCTGCTCAAAAGGGAAAAAAGATGACAATGCGTGGAAAGAGCAATTAAACTTAAACTTTGGTGTTTACTTGCTTATCCCTAGATTGAAACTCGGTGCATCAGACTTCTTATCTTTCTGGTACAGACAAGAGAGTGCACATGGTACTGAGAAGCTTGTGCAGTTTATGGCCTCATTGTATCATATGGTTTTTGCCTTTCTTAGGATATTGCTTAAGATCCATGCGCAATCTTCTAGGCCCATCTCTGTACTGATGATAGCAGTCTCTTGGTACTGTACTTTTTAGAAATAAAATAATCTCCTTTGTTGTTCAAAAAGGAAAAAAAAGGAAATGATACAGAAAGAATTCGAGTAAGCTCCCATATGGGCATTTTCTAAAATACAGGATGATTCTTAAAGCATTTAGCCTTTTCACCTTAAGGTGGCACCTGTGTTTGGCTGACTTGAAAAAAATCTTTTTTCCTAAAGTAAATGGTCTTATTCGCTCCAGTAGATAGTTTCAGCTTTTTATGTGCAAAATTTTCTCTATTTTGTTTTGCCACATTAATAGATCAACTTGAATTCCCAATTTCCCGTTCTTTAATCTTGATTTCTCGATATAGGCCCTTACATCAACTGCAGTAAAGAAGGGAGGGCTTTCAACTGGAGATGTTGGAGCACAGTACAAATATAAGAACACTTTGATTGATGTCAAAGTTGATACAGGGTCAAACGTGAGTTGCTCATGCCGTGATCATCTTTGCAGAATCATACCCGTCTCTTTGTCATTTTTGTCTGTTTTACGTCTTCACATTTCAACCTTTTGCTTGCAGATCTCAACTACTCTTACTTTCAACGACATTGTCCCCTCAACAAAAACTATTGCCTCTCTGAAGTTCCCTGATTACAGTTCTGGGAAGGTGAAAACTTCATATGTTATTGCTATGATCAGTTGCCAGAAATTATAGAAGTTTCCCCTCTGAATCTTGAATTTGGTTGTTCTTGCAGCTAGAGGTTCAGTACTATCACCATCATGCTGCCTTTAGTACAGCTGTCAGTCTGAATCAAAGTCCTACAGCTGATCTCTCGGTCACGCTTGGTACTCCCACTTTCGCCATCGGTGCAGAGGCGAGTTATGATACTGCAGGGGGTAAACTTGCAAAATATACTGCTGGCATTAGTGTGACAAAACCAGATTCGTGTGCTGCTATAATACTGTAAGTTAATCAGTGTGAGCATTTGTATATCTATGAAACTAAATCATAAATGTTAAGAAGATTTAAATTTGACATATCTGTTGCTCTACTTTTTTTCCTCAGGGGTGACAAAGGGGACACGATAAAGGCATCATATATACATCATCTAGATGAAGTGAAGAAGAGTGCTGCTGTGGGCGAGATCACTAGAAGGTTCTCCACAAATGAGAACACTTTCACAGTTGGAGGATCATATGCTGTTGATAACCTGACAATTCTGAAGCTCAAGCTCAATAATCATGGCAAGCTGGGGGCTCTACTGCAGCATGAGCTCATTCCGAAGTCATTATTGACTATTTCTGGTGAGTTTGACACCAAGGCCTTGGATAAGACACCCAGGTTTGGTGTGGCCCTTGCTCTTAAGCCTTGAACTGCATCTTCGGATGTGTACAACCAAAAATTTGTTTGGGATAGTGCCTGGAGGACAGGTGCTCAATAAATAGTTCAACAAACTGGTGGTTTTTTTCACAGATTTAATGATTTCTGGAAGAGTAACTCCGATACTAGGACCTTTTTATGGTCTTTCATTAGTTTTCCTTGTTTTTTCATTCCCTTTTGAGAAAGTATAGAGATGAAGAGTTTTTTGTGTTCCCTCTGGAAGAGTTCTTTGTTTGGCATGATGCAAAAGCCGACTTATCGATTGCCTAAATTTAGATTTAACGTGCTATATTGTGTCTTTTGGATTTGCTTGCTGTGATTTGGATAATCTGTCGTTTAAACCGAATTAGCTCCACTCCTAGTATTCCGAAGATAAGTTCGGAGCCTATTGAGCGTCTCATAGCTTGTTTAGCCAAGCTTATTTTGGGCCAAAAGAGTTTTTTTTAGTCAAAAGTATTTTTTTTTTTTTCTCAAAAATTGAGTTGTTTGGCCAAGCTTTTGGAAAGAAAAAAAAAGTGTTTTTGAAGAGAAGCATAAAAAAGAAGCTTCTCTCCGAAAGTACTTTTGAGAAAAATATATGTAGAAGTAATTTTTAATAGTTTGGCTAAACACTAATTGCTGCTCATTAAGTGCTTTTGATTTTTGCATCTTGGCTAAACAGGCTATAAGCCTCCTCGCTGTGAAGCTCTTTCAGTAGTTGCATTTCCACGTGCTCTGTGGCAAAAAATGTACTACTAGATGAAATATATAGAAAGAAGTTTCATACCATCCCTACTACGTTAACTATGTCATTTTAGACCAGACTTTCACATAGTACTAAATTCTATACCTATGCTAACTGGAAGTGCATTTGCTTATTTAACTCCTTTGATCCGTCTACTGTCTGGTGTTACGCCTTAAGATTACTCGTACAGTCTTAGAAAGCCATAGCTAAGAAGTAATAACTTAAGCCTTCCAGCTTCTCTAGAAAACAAAACCACTAGCTCTACAGCTCAGAATGAAATGTTGTTCGTGAACCAAAAATTTTATCTTGGAGGCGCAAGTGCAAGAGAGAAAACGCTCTTAAGCTTATCCTGGCTATTACTCTGGTGATGTTCTAGTATGGTCCATTGACTGGATTATCCGCTTTCACTTCAAAGACCAAATAATCTTTTGTTTTCATTTTATTTTATCCTGAAACTTTGTATACTGCTCTGGCGTTATTTAGAGGTGTCAATGGATATTTAAAAACCGACTAACCGATCGAACCGTACCGTACCGAATCGATTTTTAGATTTCTTTTTATAAAATCGTAGGTTTTTATATAAATCTATAACCGTACCGATAATTAGGGTAGGTTTTTATTTTATGAAAACAAACCGAGAAAATATGGAACCTGTACTGAATAAATTTACAATGTGAAAAATATATTTATATGTTAATTTTAAAAATAATAAAGCATTAAATTTTTTCTTGGGCCTTGGAATTATGAAATAGCTCCAAGCTAACAAGTAATTAAACTCAAAATCCTAATTCCCAAACCTATTATGCTACTCCTTTGAAACTAAAATATTCCAGCACATTCACTAGCAAGACACTAGGTATTATAGCGATCAGGAGTAGCAAACTTACAATGTATTGAATATATATTTTTTCGTATGAATTTAATTTATCTTTTTGAAATGTCTAATCTTCTATAGACTTTATTCTTGAATACCAACTTGGTTAACATCTTCTCACTTGTGTGATTTATATTTTTTTTATATTTGCTTAGTTTCGTTTATTACTGTAGAATATTTGATGGATCTATACTCTAACAATCTTTCACATTTCATAATGTCACCTTTTAAACTGTAAAAATATTTAGGGAGTTTTGCAAGTCACATAAAAGTACGTATGATATTGCATTCTAATTTTACTAGTGACTTTTACATGACATTTAAAAAAATTACCGAAAATTTACCAAACTATACCGAAGAGAAACCGACATGAGCGGGACGGTTTTGAAAAGAGTCTAATTTTGATTATACAGGATAGAATAACCGAAAAATTGATATGATACAAAATTTATAAAATAACCAGCCGAATCCAAGCATTGACACCCCTACTGGGAGCACAAAAGGAGGGGGGGGGGGGGGTTGGAGATAATATCATAGCTGGGATTGGACTAGTTAATATGCGGGGAGTTTGAAGGCACAATATGCTTGTCTCGGCTAAATTGGAGCGTGGAAGCGTGATCTGTCGACCAGCCAAGAGAACAACCAACTTTTACAACTCAAGAAATCTAAGTTTGCACAGTGAGACTAGTCTAAGCAAAAGAGAAAAACTGTCAAACAAAAATAGAGAACACTATGTTGTCAATTAGTATAATAATTGACAAACATACCGATTATGCAAAGAAATGACCAAATCAAATTGATTATGCAATTTCAGGAAATAGAAGGGACAAGGGGTATCGTTATAGGAAGCATGTAGACTTGTATAGAGAAGATACAGGTCTAGTGCCTCACATTTCAAAGCTTTTCTTTTGTGTTCTATTCCGCCCAAACCATCAGAACAGAGGAGCAAATACACCATTATGATGGTAGGTGTAACACTTCCAATTCCACTGTATATAAATAATTAATGAGTTCATAAGAAAATATATTTATACCAAGTCCAAATTCATTGTTATAAAGATTGGTGAATATAGCATTAATGTCCACCTACATGCTTAAAACCTTGAATTCCCCTTTGCATAGAAGTTTTATTTTGTGTTTCATACAACTAACACCGGTTGTATGAGGCTCCTTTTTGTCTCACAAATTTGTGGATCCCAATCTTACACTTCTGGGTCTACAGAAATCTGGATCCACAAAATTGTGAGACAAAAAAGTTGTCTCATACAACCAGTGTCAGTTATATGAGATACAAAATAAAATTTTCCACCTTTGCATCAACCACTCCAACTTTTCATGATAAAAAGTAGTGTTCACGTCAGCTTGTGTGCACTTCTAACTAATTCCGCGGAGTAGCTAGTACCTCCTACTTCACTGGAGTAGCTAGTACCTCCTACTTCACTAGTACCGGGTATCCCTGTCTCTGACTTGGCCATATGAGAAAACAACCATCGAAGGTTGTTTCAACATCAATCACTCCTACTTTGAGTTGTCGGAGGCAATGCAGCAATGAAGGTATAGAGAGAAAAACTAGAGTATTAAAGATGACTGCTAGCTTAAGTTGCAGCTGCAAAAGCAGAAAATGCAGCAAGAGGACTGACATTTTGTTCCAACTCCTGCCTAATATTCAAGTACATTAGAGCTTCCAGCTCTAAAGAAAATCACACATTAGATTTAGTTACCAGTGAACAAAGAATCATCACACCAACTCTCAGCAGAGCTTCAATTACATATTAGAATAGTTGGGAACGGATGCAATAACTATAGATAAGAACCTGAATACAGCTCAAAATCTATATAGTTCTGAACTACTAATAGACACATCAAGCCTAGATCAGACGCACAAATTTGGGGCCATTTTAACAACCATATGCTTTATCATAAAAGCTAGTCCGAAAATCAAATGCTCAATTATCAGTCACCTGATTGAGTGTGCTAACAAACATGTTAAATGCATAAACTAGTAGAGCAAGCAAACTAGAGCAAAAAAACAACATTTTTGTATAAGTAGCAGGGGAAATAGACACAGGGCAAGATATATAAGTATTAGCTATACCGATACTTAAAGAGAATGACATTTGATTATAGCGAAAATTGCATACTGTTATCATAAAATACTGCAACAAAATTCATAGTCTCAGAAATATTCTCTTTAGCTATCCCAACAAGCATCAAGTACTAACAGCAACAAAATATAACAAGACAAAAACACAAGAGGTAGCAGAAAAACTAATCAACGGTCTGCATGATATCCTCGGTGGTGAACTTAGTACCCTTATCCTTATCAGCAGCAGCACGACCCTTAGCCTTACGGTCAAGAAGAGACTTACGGTCCTTGTCGAGCCTGAGCTTGGTGACCACAACCTTGGACGGGTGAATACCAACGTTAACGGTAGATCCGTTAACCTTCTCTCTGGTAATACGCTCAATGTGAATCACCCACTTCTTACGGTAAACTTGAACAACTTTGCCCTCACGGCCCTTGTAGGTCCCGCGAACAACCTGAACCTCGTCGTCCTTCCTCACCGGCATAGACCTGACGTTGTACTTGGTTCGCAAATCAGAGGACAAAGGTGCACTCATCAACACGCGACGAACGCTGGAAGGAGCTGTGAAATGAGCCTTCCTGCTCTTGCGGCGGGACGAGGATACTCTTGGATTGTACTTCATCTTCGCCGATTTCTCTCTCGCTCTCTCTCTCTCTCACTCTCTGCAAATGTGGCCGGTGTAGACAAAGCGATGTTAGGGTTTTTGTAACCTTATATGGCACATAGGGGGGCTGGGAATTTCTAGGGTATCTGTTGGGCCCTTCTATAGTAGGAGGCCGATTATTTGGGCTTGTATTTACGGAACGGTGTTAAATTGTCAAAATAGCACCGTATAGCCAGTTTTCGCACTGGTCAATAAAAATAGCCAGCGTTTACCAAGTCAATGAAAAATAACTACTATTTTGCTGTAACAGAGACCGGTCCCATATAATATACAGACGTTCGGTGCATTTTTGTACGAACTCCAGCATATTATGCTGGACCGGTATACTTTGCTGACTCCTGTATAATATATGGGAGACTGGAGCACCAATGCTCAAAACTTCAGTATATTATACTTGACATTTATACTTGCTGGAACTCCGATATATTATACGGGAGTTCCAGCATAATTATACCTGAACTCCCACATATTATACGGGAGTTCCACCATAGTTATCCTGGAACTCCCGTATAATATGCGGGCGTATTTTTCGGATTTTAAACAATATTTTCGTTCAAATTTATTTTTATATGAAAAGTGACTAAATTTCGATTACTTTTGAAACTGAGCTATTTTTAAATGACCAGTTGTAAATCTGGCTATTTTTAAATTTCTTCCTATTAAATTAGATACTTGTAAGTTTACAGCCCAACTGAATGATATTGGATTCAACTTGATGTACTTGAGCTTTTTTGGTTGTAGCCACTCTAAAGCTATTTAGGAGTTAGTCTATGTATCATAAATTTCAGTTTTCCGTTTATTTTCTCGGGATAAATTATCCGGAAACTATACTAGTTTGGACAAAATTTGGTTTAAACTTGAAAAATATTTTTGAAATTATGTTGAAAAATAATTTTTGAAAGTTGAAGTTGTGGTTGGACAATTATTTTATTTAAAAGAAGTTGAAGTTTTGTGAGTGAAAGACAATTTTTCATCCCAAAACCGTGTACACTGATTTTTGGAAACTTGACAAAAAAATAAATTTTTTTAAAAAATGATCATATTTCATGAACAAACAATGTTTCAAAATTTCATCTGAAAAAAAGCAGCCTATGGTCAAACGGGAGATTTTTAATTATTTTTTTTTATGACAAATAAGTACTGGTACTTCTTTTTTTTTTTTAAACGGAAGCAAAATTTGGAAAACTCTACTGCACTGATTCTGGTCCAAACAAGAGGTGGTCCTCGGTAAATACTGAATACTAGTTTGCCTCTTTATGTTTTCTCCTCTCAATTGTGAAAATAAATGTCCGAAGATTTCTCTTTGAGTGGTTGCATTATAAAACTTCATTACATGTTTAGCCTGGGTTATTTCAGTCTCTAAAATACTTTCACGCAGGACGATCTAATTTTAGGGTGAGCATTGAATAAGCTTATTTCACTAAAACATACAATAACTTTCTCTTTCAGTTTTCTATTAATTAGAAGACATTTTAGTTACCCATTTATCGACAATTAATAGATGACCATTTTCATAGAAACTAAGGGCCAACCAAATGGTATAGAAAACCAGGTTCTTTATCTTTTCCCATAGTAAATATGAAATAAGTAAAGAACACGCGATATTTATGTAGAAAATTCCATGTTGAAGAGATTAAAAATCATGACCTACTCTAGTAGGATTTCAACTCCACTAAATCGAGCAAACTACATATTGCAACCCATTGCAATCTAGGAATTAAACTCTTAATCCCCACCCCTTACAATAACTCTATTGTAAGTCATTTGCAATAGCTCTATTACAAAGCAACAAACATTGCTAACTCTAGTCAAGAAGCCAAACCAACCAATGGTTGAAATCTGTTATACATCTACTTCTTGAAAGTAGTGTAAGATGAACAAAATGACAAAGACTCAACAAACCTAATGACTTAAGATATCTTCAATCTCTGGATCTGGTCCTTGAGGTTGTAGCAACTTTATTCTGAGAGAGCCTTGAGGTTTGTGGTGGCTAGTACTTTAGAGAATATGATTTTTGAATTTGAAAGTGTTGAGTAAAACCTCTTGCATCATGTTGATAATATATGTGAGAGGTCATGAAAGATGATGCAAGTGATAAATGTCCTTTATTTTGGCCGTAGCAAGTTACAGTTGTGTTGCTGTCAGACGGTATAGTGTAGCAAGTTTTACAGTTGTTGAGTTGACTGCACGACGACTAGGGGAACTGATCCCTATTTGTTCCCTCTGTTGTTCCCTTATCTGATTTCATTGAGAATTGAACCAGATATTTGACTAATAACTCTGAACGCAAGAGAATTATTTGTATCAGGTTCCTTATATGGTTCTCTCATAAGGTTGTCAAATCATCAAAACAAATGATGCATAACTTAACAATTTTTCCCTTTTTGATGATGACAAACATAGAAGTGATATTCCCCCTAAGAACTAGATCTTCACATTGTTCCCCCCTATGAATTGGCCATATTCCCCCTCAGAACCTGTTTCCTTCCTTTCAATTTTCAAATAACATATTTTATAATTGATTGTACTACGACCAAGGGAATTGGTCAAATCAGGTCCCTATCTGGTTCCTAAAGAATGCTTCTAAATCCTTAAAACACGAAATAACGTAGCTTATTAATTTCTCCCTTTTTGATGATGACAATCTAAAATTGATATCCCCCCTAGAACTAAATTCCTCATATGTTCCCCTACATATCAGATCTATTATCAACATGTTAACAACAACATCCTGCTAAGCAGACCTATCTTTCAAACGCAACGCAGTATATCAATTCAATTTTTTTCCTCCCTCCCGTTGACACCTATTCCCCTTAGAACCAGATTCCTCACATGTTCCCCTACGGATCAAACCTATAATCAATATATTAATAGTAAAGTTCCCCCTGCGAAGTAGACCTATCTTTCATACACAACACAACATATCAATCCAATCCTCTCTCCCGGTGTTGACACCTATGTAACTTTCCCTTTTTGGCATCATTGAAAAGAATACAAAAGAAGCACAACCACAAAGAAGTTCAGCAACATTAACTTAATCCACTTGGGCAACACAACATAAACAGTAACAAGAACAACAAGTGAATGTCATTGCACAAAATAGAGTGATTGCTCATAGTGGAGTAATTATAACACAAGCACAGTAATTTAAAAAATACAGAGTATGAAAATTTAAATAGTTAAAGTACCAATATTATCAAACACATGGATCAAAAGAAGATATGAATTTGAGGGAATTTGGAAGGGGTGAAAGACATGGATCACTAGGCAGGAAGAAAATTAAGGGTCTAAGGCCTTGATAAGCTTGTTCATTCGTTCATTCACAACCCTCTGATTAATGATCATATGCTCTTTTAGGTCCTCCACCTGTTTCCTCAAACTCTCATTGTCACTCTTCAACTGAGCATTCTATTTTGTCACAGAACCATGGGGACCTAGTTCTCTACCTCTCTGGGCGAGCTGAACCATCAGTCGGAACACCACGAATCCAACTAAGCTTCTTATCATCAAGAACAAACCCAGTCCTATTCACATACAACATCAAAGTATCATTGTTATTAGACAAATTTTCATAGAAGTTTTTACTTCTTTTTCATGAACTTTGGGCTTTGGAGGAACAAAGAGGTGTTTCTATTTTTGGAACTCAAAACTGTTAAGAAGTTCCTCATTTTTTCAGCAATATCAGAGTTGGACACTTTGCCCAACAATACATTTTGAGACTTCAGAGTCTCCTTCCTTTCCAACTCCGATAACTCAACATTTTTCTTCTTTAAGGAACCAGGCTCCTCACTCACACTACCCCTTCTTTTCTTGAGTGGTCAGGTCTCCCTCTTCTCTTTCTCAATCTGTTCACCCTTATCATTTGTTGCATCTTTCTTAGATGACTTTGTTTTCTCCATTTTGATCTTCTTCGAGTTCTTTCTCACTAGTGGAGATTTTCCACTACATTCCCCCCATCCTCCACATACACCATATCAGCAAGTGACACCACTTCATCACCAATCAGCCTACTTTTCACCAATCCTTTTTACTAGATAAAAAATCCATTTAAATACAGAGCTAAAAAGAAAAGTCATCATCAGAATTAATATCCTGAGACGAACTAGAGGGATCAGGTCCCTCATTCAGTTTGCCCTTTTTCAGCACATTCACTAATTTCTCCATTCTTTAAGGCTTTTACAAACCCAGACTTCATGGGGTTTTGAGTTAGATGGAGTTAGGATTTTGGAAGACGACAGAGCTGGTTTCACTTCTGGTATATTTTGGAGAGAGTGATGCGTTTCCTAACAAGATTGATTTTGGTTTTGAAGGAAAGAATTGATTTTGGTTGGGTGTAAGAAAAGGAAATAGTTTTTTTAGAGCAACGAGTCAGTTTAGAAAATGTTTAATATTTTGGAATTTAAAAATTAAGAGAGAGGTCGGAATAAGTTAATAACATGACACTCTAGCAGTTAAAAAGACATTTAAGTATTGAAGAGACTACTAACTTGAGTAATAGGAACCAGGTTCCTTGATGGTTTTTTAAAATTTGAGCAAAAACTCTTAGAAGTACAATGTCACTCATACTTGTTTTCTACTGAAACTGCCATATGTATATACCTGTAACGGTATAGAATTGAGTTAGATGCCGCTATAAAAACACTTGTTAGCATTGTACCTTTCCTTCTTTACATAGCCAATCATCGAGGGACCACATCCATAGTTGAGCTTGATCAATCCCAACTCTAGACGATTCCTTTCAAAGTGTTCTCTACTCAGTTTTTTGGTGAAGTTATCTGCTACCTGATCCTCTGTCTTGCAAACCTTCATACAAAATCCCTTTTCCAACATTGTCCCTCAAAGAGTGATGTCACATATCAATATGCTTTGTCCTCTTGTGTTGTATCGGGGTTTTTGACAAATTTAGAGCACTTGCGTTATCACACTTTGAAGGGGATGTGAACTCTTTTGCTTCCAGTAGGATACCTGAACTTCAGAATTTGAAGGATCGGGTTCCTCCGTATTTGAAACATCATTAACATCAACAGAATTATGACTTTCGCTCCTTTGTTCCACATCAGAAGTACCTGCTGCAACATCGTCAACCCTATGTTCAGCTTCAGTAGAGGTTATCAAGGGACCAGGTTCCTCTGTGCCTTTTGGAGATTCTGTTACATCTCTTTCATTGGTCTACTTGACTTAAATCATCAAATCAATCTTTCTATTTGCAATATTTATAGCTTCACCAGGAGCATTTGTAAATTCTCCACCTTCATCTTCTTTGTTATGTAACCATTTGCCACCATTGTTAAGAATAAAACATTTGCATACAAAGGCTCTTAGGTAAGTTAGCTTGGGTTTTCCCCCATTGAGCAGTTCATAGAGAGAATTCTCGAGAAGAAACCTAATTATGCACTTGTTAATCAATTAGCAAGTAGTGTTAACTACTTCAGCTCACGAACCAGGTCCTCCATAACCAACTTGTTCAGCAAATAAAAACTCGCATGCCCCAATTGTATGTGCCATAATTCAGCATCATCATCAATGACACATGCATATTAGATCACCGCTATTTAGTGAATCAAGGTCTGCAACATAGATGTTCTTGAACTTTTTGGCTATCAACACCACTTCACGAGATTTGAGATGGGTGACAATGCAAGATTTGGACAAAAACTTTACTTCTTTTTCTTTTATCACGGATTTGAGACACACTCAACAAGCTATATTTTAAGTCATTCACATGGTACACATTTTGAATTGCATGGGAGAGTGTTTTTCTTTTGCCAACACAAAGGATATAGGCCTTCTTTCCCTTTCCAATGGACACACTCCCACCTTGGAAGGCCTAGAGAGAGAAAATCATCCATTCTTTAGTCATATGCTTAGAGCAACCGCTATCCATGTACTATTTTTTAATTGCTGCCTCTCACTCTAGCTTGCACATGAAATCACTGACTAGACTTAGGAACCCAAGCCATCTTGCGTCCCTTATAATGATAGAACGAGCGAATCAAACTTCTTTTTGCGCATGCCGACAACATATATTTTCCTCTTAGAGGATTAGGTTCCTTAACTGCATGTTTCTTTTCAATAAAACTTTATTTTTCTGTAGAGATCGAATTTTAGCTTTACCAGAGTCCTTGTAATGACCAGTTTGACTATAGTGAGTACACAACCAATTATCAGCTACAATTACATACTTGCTGTTGGGATTAAAGGAGGTTTTAGCAATTTGGAACCCGATTCCTTGCCTGTTTCCACCATTACTCTTGTACATAGATGTTATTACATCAGAGGATCAGGTCCATTTAAATGACTTATCAATCATTTAAAACCCTTTTTAGATCTCCTTGAAGTTGTCTATTCTTTTCAAGCTCAACAACAAAACTTGTTTTAACTTTCTTAAGTTCACTCTCAAGCTCAAGTTGAGCCTCACTAGTCACTTCTTTTCCTTTAGAGATGTCCGTCAATTTTTTCATTTGGTTTTTCAATAAGGTATTTTCTCTAGTTACTTCTCCCACTTGTTCCTTCAAGTCTACAATAGAAACAACCATACCATCCCCCTCTTGTTCTATGTCACCAAATTCTTCAAATAAAGTATTTTTCTCATTAATGAGGCTATGATAGACATCAATCAACAAATTTGCTAAGGATAAGTTTTCAAATTTCTTTGAGCATTAAGAAAACTTACTTCATCTCCCTCCTTGTCCTCTTCATCATCAGATTTGGCCATAATCGTAAAGATTGACTCATATTCTAAAGATCCATTATCAACAACCACCATAGATGTATCTCCTTAGTTATCTTCACCTTCAGATTCATTAAAGGAATCTCCTCAGGTAGCCAGGGCTTGCTTCACCATGCTGTCAACAACATCTCTTCTTTTGAACTTTCTATTAGGGACATGGTTCCACTTAGCCGCCTTATCAGTATTGGTTGTGTAAAGATCCTGCTTATAAAGAGGACAATCTTTAATAAAGTGTTCAGGCTTTCCACACTTATCATAATAATCATTTTCTTTGAAATTCTTGCTGGAACTTCTTTTCTTTAGGATCTCACTATTTTTATGAACCATATTTTGAAATCTTTGAGTGAGATATGTCATGTCGTATTCATTGTTGCCAGCCTTGAGAACCAGGTTCTTTTCTGTCTTGGGCTCTCTTCTTTCAAGATCTTTGTTTCTCTTCATTTCATAGATTTTTGGATTTCTAATGAGTTCATCAATGGTGAGCTTCTACAGATTATTGGCTTCAGTGATAGCATTTACTTTACTTTCCTATGAACCTGGTAAAACACTGAGTATTTTTCGGACCAACTTGTTTCTTGGTACGACTTCTTTAAGGGAGTAAAGCTCATTGATAATGGAGGTGAAACGTGTGTGCATATCCTGAATAGAATCATCCTCCTTCATCTTGAAAAGCTCATACTCAATAGTAAGCTTATCAATTTTGGACTGCTTAACCTGAGTAGTTCCCTCATGGGCAGTTTGAAGAGCTTCCTAAATCTCCTTAGCAAACTGATAAGATGAGATGCAGTTGTAATCATCTGGTCCAATGCCACAAGCAAGAATCTTCTTTGCCCTGAAATTCTTCTCAATAGCCTTTCTATCAGAATTGTTGTACTTTTTTCTTGTTTTTGGGACTGTACATGTTCCCTCACCAACAGTTTTCATGGGAATGAAAGGTCCGTCGAATATTATATCCCACAACTCTGAGTCCTCAGCTATGATAAAGTCATCCATTTTTGTTTTCCACCAACCATAGTATAGGCTGTTGAATCTTGGTAGTCTATAGGTTGATTTCCCTTTCTCGAAATTTGGTAGAGTAGCCATGAGGATTTCTTCTAGGTGTTAACTTTTTAGAAAGAAACCGCTCTGATACCAATTGATAGAAACTAAGGGACCAGCAAACTGTATAAAGAACCAGATTCTCTATCTGTTCACATAGTCAATAAGCGGAAATTAAAACCAAACAAGCATAGGGAACCAGGTTCTCTATCCGTTTCCACGGTAAATAGGCAGTAAATAAAGAACATGCGATATTTATGGGGAAAACTCCTTCCTCAAGGGATTAGAGATCACGACATACCCTAGTAGGATTTCAACTCTACTAACCCGAGCAAATATCAGATTACAATCTATTGCAATCTAGGAATTAAACTCTTAATCCCTCACCCCATACAATAACTCTATTGTAAGCCCTTTACAGTAGTTCTATTACAAAGTAACAAACCTTGACTAAGTCTAGTCAAGAAACCAAACCAAATGATGGTTGAAATCTGTCCTACATCTACTTATTGAAAGTGGTGTAGGATTACAAATGAAGAACAAAATGATAAAGAATCAACATACCTAAGGACTTAAGATATCTTCAATCTCTAGATATGATCCTTGAGGTTGTAGCAACTTTAGTTTGTTCTTGAGAGAGCTTTGAAGGTTGTGGTGTCTAGCACTTGAGAGAATGTGATTTTTGGATTTGCAAGTGTTTAGTGAAACTTCTTGCATCATGTTGATAATATATGTGTGAGATTATGAAAGATGATGCAAGAGAATGTCCTTTAGTTTGGCCTTAGCAAGCTAGATTCGTGCTACCGTACTGTTATACTACTACCAGACAATACAGTGCAACAACTTTTACAGTTGTTGAGTTGACTGCACGACGACCAGAGGAACCGATCCCTATTTGTTCCCTATGATTTTCCTTTATCTGGTTTCATTGAGAATTTAACCAAAAATCTGATTAGTTACTCTGAACGCGAGGGAACTAATTTTATCAGTTTTCTTATATGGTTCTCTCATAAGTTTGTCAAATCATCAAAATAAAGACGCATAACTTATCATATTTTGTCTCAGGTTATTTAACTTTTTTTCCCTATGCTGTGGATAACTCGACAAAGAGAGGAAGAAGATAAAAGGTCATATTAGCAGCAAAAGCATCATTTTACTAGAGCAAAATTAGAAGACCATTTTTTGTCGAAATGGGTTGTGTATTCCAAACAAGTATAGTGGTTGAAATTAATACATACTTAGCAATTAAAGTGCTATAATAATACCACTAAATGAACAGTACATGTTTTCTATTATAAAATAATAAAAGAAGAAGAAGAGTATTGCAAAGAAAAGTAGAGGGAGAGAATTCTTATTGATTTTGGGAGGAATTACAATGGAATAGAATCCTCTATTTATAGGGGAAAAGTGACTTATCCACCAAGTAGCAAAACCAAAAATCTCTCTAAAATATAGACATTCACCATAAATAAAATATTATTTATAACACTCCCCCTTGAATGTCTATCCAACAGATAATGTGCCTCATTAAAACCTTAACTAAAATAAAACCCGATGGAAAAAAAAATTCTAGAGAAGGAAAAAGAGTACACATGTTTAGAAATACACTTTTGGTATTAAAAACTTGCAAGAAAAACCCAGTGGGACAAAACCTTGTAAGGAAACTAGAAATTTGGGTTTTAGTGACCACAAAAAGCAACTAACGTTGGTCTGTTTATGCAAAATACCGACCAAAATCCGTCCAAACATGCTTGGTCGCTATTTTAGTGGTCGCTTTTGTATACTGACCAAAGTTGGTCGCTAATTATAGACCAAAGTTAGTCGCAAAGGTAAAAGGACCAACTGTGTAATTTAAAGCACATACCGACCAACTTTGATCGGTAACATATTTTAATAATTTAATTTTACCGACCAAAGTGGTCGATGTATGTAAATTATGTTATATTATTAATTATTAAATGTCACGCCTCAAAATTAGAGGAGCACGACCGGCGCTCAACCGAGTAAACCCGACTGAGCAAGCCTGTTAAGTTTCATTCTATCCAAACTAATTCATGAATAAATAGGAGTTGGACTCCATTAATCATACTTAATAAGTATTTCATTAACAACTTCCATTTCATTTCCATTAGCAGCTTAAAACATAATTATCAAAATATTACAAGTTTTATAAATCTTTGCCAAACATCAATATTTCTACTTTAATTCTAATACTCGACACTACCCATAACCTGAATATGAAGACTCTAAACACAACTGAAGTGTAATGTAATATGGACATGCCAGTAACAATGAACAGATGAAACAGGACCCCGAAACGAAGTTGAGCTCACCAAGTCAGCTGAAAGAATGATGCGGCACTAGCTGCTACCAACACTGCCTGCTATAGAAACACCTATATCCATTTAAAGACATAGTGACCCCGACAAAAGGGATGTTAGTGCCACCGAATAGCACTAGTATTTATAACTAAACACTATCTCATTAGAAAGAAGAACCATACAAGAATAAATAAATTATAAGAATCAACAAAGCTTTAAACAATCATCACATCATCAAATACAAATAAGGGATCACATAGCTTTTTCACAATTTCCATAACTTTAGTTTGGGGCATTCCATATTGTTGCATCATTATCCACATTACCACCGCTTCCTTAAGCGGAGTCCGATCATGGCCCGATCGGCTAAGCCGTCTCCCCGAGATGTTACCATTATTTCACTCTCACTTTCCAGTTTCAATTATTAATACATTACCACCATGTATGTATAACATGGCATCCGATCACGGCCTGATCATCTAAAACGTCTTACCAAGACGTTACACTTTTCCACTAATCATCTCACTTCAATTTTTTTGTTTCACATATATTAATTCATAGGCACTTAGGGCCACAATTTTCACATCATGTCTACTTTCAAGACAAACATTGCAATTTAGGATAATATGTACAAACATGAGCAATTCAAGTGTAAACATAGAAAAGATTTCACATAGTTGGCATGACAATCTCAATTTAAATCCTGACATTGAGGTCTAGGCATTCCGGCCACAATTACCTTATTCCATAACTCACATTTCACATTGTTCCCATTTTCAACATTTACTTTGCCACTTGAGACCATATGCACATACAAAAGCAATTTAAGTCATAAGCATAGAGAGGAATTCATCTAGTCTGGCATGTTAGTCCTAAAGTAACCTTGGCATGATATTTAGGCATTTAGCACATAGATCATATTCTCCACGCATCCTCCATTTACAAAGAAAACACATTAAACACATGAAGAAGTACCTTCCACATACATTTTCACAACACCAATTCATGTGAAATAATCAATCCAATTTCAGTCTTACCACATTTGCATATACACCAACGGAGCTCGATTTCTAATAAAAGGGGGCTTTAGCCATCCATACCTTGTTTAAGCTTTCCTTAAGTTACTACAACATTCCGGAAATTCTAGCAATCTCAATCTACTTTGAGACATAACAAAATTAAACACAAATTAGGAAGGTATTCATGGTTTCAGGCTCATTTGAGCATTTTATCAAATACTAGTTGTGCATATTGATGTCAAATCTCTTTTACAAGATTTCCTTCATTCCCCAATCCAATCTTTACTCATTTATATTCAAAAATCTTCCCACAAACTTAATTTGTAAATGCATGTATACATAATTATTTTACACCCAAGAATCATACCTTAATAATCCCATCTTATACCCAAAAGTTAAAATTAAAGTCTAGTGTATAGAACCTTACCTCTTAGATGAAGATCTTATGATTGGTTTCCTTGATTCTTGCAGATTCATGGAAGATTGAATGGTTAGAATGTTAGGCTCCCTCCTTCTCTCTCTAAAATTCTCTTAACTCTATCTAAAATCATCATAATATCACCCCAAATTAAACCCCAAATCCTATATATTAAAATGGGATCGGGTCATGAAAATAGAAGGATTAACCCTCCGAATTCGGGTCTGCGGTCGCATAATGGACTGCAGAATGGGTATGCTGATCGCAAACGTGTCGCAAAACCTAGTGCCCAAAACTGGGCTACACTGGTCCAGTTCGCGACCAGATTTTCGATCGCAGATCAATTATGCGGACCGCATAGTGGTTTGGCGATCGCAGATCTGACACATGATCGCAACTTTTCCAGCCTTTGGTAATTTGATCATAGCTTTGTGTAGGAATATCCAAATAATGAACGGTTTGAAGCGTTGGAAAATAGACTCGAAGACATTTCATATGATAGGTTGTTCATCATACAAAACCTTACACATATTTATATATGCTCGTTCAAAGTCTGGACTTATGCAAACTCATTTGGAATCTTAGCTTATTATGAAATTTTCCAAATTGACTTAGGCTTGGGCCTTTCCTTGGGCCCCAAATTACTTACCATAAGAGTTGTACACTTATTTACCAAATCCAATTAATGCCCACCATGTTCATAGAACTTAATACATTATAATTATCCTAGTGGCACCACGAAATCCTAATTTACTTAGCAAAATTTTCTTGGGCCTTGCAGTAAAATTTAAAGATTAGCGACTAAAGTTGGTCGGTAAATTAAAATATATTTTTTTAAAAATTAAAATTTAAAAATTAGTAACCAAAGTTGGTCGATAAATGTGAAATCTGGGTAATCCTTTTTCATTAACCGACCAACTTTGGTCGGTAATTATTAAATTTTTTTAATATTAAGCGACCAAATTTGGTCGCTAATCAAAAGAATTTTTTTTAAAATTAAATACCGACTTTGGCCGGTTTTCTGAGTTTTAATTTTGGCATAAAATGCCTATTTTGGCAGCTACACCACCTACCAGCATACCAAAATTCCTAAACAGGCATTTTATGCCAACAATAACAACACAACAACAACAACAACAACAACAACAACAACAATGACCAACAACAACAACAACACAATTCAATAAATACATTAAAACTAACAAATAAAGTTCAATAGAACTAAAAAATCCAAAACCAAGTTAATACTTATTAATACTATTTCAGAACCGATTTTATTTGTTTAGTTCAAAGTATATACAAGTCAAGGAGTGTTTTGTGCAACATCATCATCACCGTTGGATGAACTTTTATCTAAAAGACGGTATCGAGAAGGGTCTTGTGGAGGACATGAAGAACGACCACGGGGAGGATGGGAGGAACGATCACAGGGAGGACGGAAGGAATGCTCACGTTCAAGTTGAGCCTCTGGTGATGACTCACGAGACCAGGGCAATGGAAAAGCTCCAGTAGATAGGAGAGTTCTGATCTTAGCTTGCATGTAAGGAATTGAGCATCTCTAACCCTTTCTCTTTCCTTGGCCGCTTCTAGCTCAGATGTGAGCTTTGTCACAGTCTCCGCATACTGGAGAGGCTCTCTCCATTAAGTTGCTCGCCTTGCGAAGAAGTCCCTATTCCTTGAATTTCACACTTATAACGATGGAACTTTTTAGTAGGAAGCTCGTATACCTTCTCCCATTTTGCGAAGAACTCTCCTTCTCCAGTAGATAGGAGAGTTCTGATCTGAGCTTGCATGTAAGGAATTGAGCATCTCTAACCCTTTCTCTTTCCTTGGCCGCTTCTAGCTCAAATGTGAGCTTTGTCACAGTCTCTGCATACTGGAGAGGCTCTCCCCCATTAAGTTGCTTGCCTTGCGAAGAAGTCCCTATCCCTTGAATTCCACACTTATAGTGATGGAACTTTTTAGTAGGAAGCTCGTATACCTTCTCCCATTTTGGACCGCCAATAGACTCCATCCATATTCCTTCAGCATCTTCGTCCGAAGGTTCAGTTGGCTCGCCCGATTTACCAGCTGGCTGAGTGCAGATGAATTTCTCCATGTTAGTTTGGTAGCGACCCTATATGAAAATTTAAATTGAATTAGTATTTTAAAATTTATATAAAAGAAAATTAAAATACTTAAAGAAAAGTGAAAGCTTACATATACAGTCGAGGCCCGGTCCTCGACCCATCTTTCTTGATCCGTCTTTTTCTTTTTCTTTACAATATGTGTCTTCTTGAATAGCTCATCACGGTTCGTTGGACGCCCCAACTTCTTTTCCTAAAAATAAATTAATTTAGTTAAAAAACTGAATAGATATACTTTGAATATTAAAATAATTTATGTAATTAGGTACCAATCTTCTTTTTATTGACCTTAGGCTGACCGCACCTCCAGTGTGCATAGAGCCTCCTCTCTTAGATGCGCAAGCTTTCTTTCCTTTTTTGCTCTTCTCTAAGAACTTCGCGGTAAGATATTGCCTTTGCAAATCATCCCATAAATTTTGAAGTAACCAGTCAGGCTTCTTGTTCTTCTTTCTAGCTTCGGAGAAAGTATGCGAAAATCGCTTGCGAGCTTTGTAATGAAAATTTGCAGCCACTTCTGCGCTATAGCGGTGCTCTCATACACACTTACTTTGTATTTCAAAAGTTAAATATTAAACAAGAAATATCATAAATATAAATTATTAATCTGCTTAAAATAACATTTATACCTCAAATTGATTGAAAATTTGCTCCTTCGGCTAGAATGGAAAATTAGTCTAAGTCGCATAAGGTCCATCATAAAGCTTTCTGATGAATTTGGTGATTATCCTCGTAGTCCTATTACTCGGGATGAACCTGCAATTTAATAATAAAAACATATTAATATCTTATTAAGAACTTTACAAAACAATAAACGTAAAAATAACAAATAACTCTTATCCATCACCCTCAGGGACTATGATGATCCTACCATATTGATCATAATGCACCTCCTCGACATCATCATCATCATCATCATCGTCTGAAGCATGTATATCAGAGGCATGTGTGGACGGTTTAGGGGGGTCAGATCTACTACCTCGCAGGCGAAGTCCTGAAATAGATGGAGTCGCTGATGAAGATGGTTGTGATCCATGTGACTGAGACATAGCTGGATGGACCTCAAGTGGCCGTGACCCGAGTGGCTGTGATCCATGTGGCTGTGACATGGATAGACGTGATCCATGCAATGCAGATGGACGCGATTCACGTGGTCGTGAGGCAGTTGGACTGTATGTCGGACGTATAGTCTTATAGCCCTGTGATGAAAGACCTGGTGTCTGCATGAAGGTGTAAGGCTCGTGATTCTATGGCAACTCAGTATAGTCGTGGGGTGGAGGATAAGACATAGGCATCTATGTAGAGGGCGGACAAGAGGGAGTATTATTAACTACCCTTCTCTTTTCCTTCATAGACTTTTCTTGACCCCGAGAACCAGTAGGGTCATTGTTACCTTGACCCTTGCCTGCCATCTGTATAATATAATACATATTTAGATTGAAACATATAAGAAACTAGCTATAAAACAAGAGTTATTTAAAAAACCAACTTTTTAAAACTCATCGACGTATTGTTCCTCGTCGGAGAATTTTTCGCCCTCACTTGTTTGAGCTTTATTAGTTGATTCTTCGTCCTCATTTTCTATAATTATTACTTCATATATATCAACTTCTTCCAATATGTGTTCAGGATGTTCCAAATCATTTTCTAGCTGATCGTCTATTTGGTGAACACTGGAGATATCGCTTTGATATGCAACATCTAACACATTCTCCACTTCTAACCTACCTACAAGCTTAGTTTTTATTACAACCCACCAATCGGACTTATTCTGCCCCAATGGATAAGGAGCATAATACACTTGCCTAACATTATGTGCAATTATAAAAGGATCATAGCAATCATACTCTCTCGTATGATTAACCCCAATTATGTTGTATTGATTGTGTGCTTTTGTACCTCTTATTGGATTTGGGTCAAACCACTTGCATCTAAAGAGTATCAATTTCTTAAATGGCCAACCTGTATATTCTTGTTCTATTATTTCTTTGAGCACACCATAATAATCAATATCTCCAACTTGGTTGCCCTTACCACCTTGAACCCACACCCCATTGTTGTTGCTATTTTTATTTTTGGAGCAATCCTCTGTATGAAACTTATAGCCATTCACAACTTACTTAGACATTGTTGTGACCTGAAGCCCAGGTCCCCAAGATATATCTTTCAAAAATTGATTTACACCATTATTTGGATCATTTACCTACATATTATTAAAAGAATTCATAAGTTAGCATAACTTCCAAATATTGTTACCTACATAGTGTTAGAATATTATAAGGATAAACTTATAAATTATTTGAACCACGTATCAAATCTCGTATATATAGCATCATGGCCAAATTGACCCACGAAGTGACTGTGACATATCAAATATTTTTAGTAGTTGTATTGAGATGTAGTCACAATAAATTTTATATTTTAATAACTACTAAATCAGTACTTACTTGAGAAATGATACAACTTCAGGACAATTTAGCAACACATGAAGTGTAGTTGACTTGTAATCCATATCACTCAAACTTCTCTTTCTAACATCCTTAGAACAACGACTTGGTTGATTGAATATGGACATAGGCGGATATAATGGATCATTCACACATTCCATTATGTGCCTATTGAGCCTATTCCTAGAACATGGTACGTTACTCTCAAAATAATAAGAACAAAAATGAGCAGTTTTCTTTGCAAGATAAGCTTCGCATAGAGATCCTTCAATCCTATTCCTCTACTTAACAAATTGTTTGCATTTGCCGATTGTCCTACATAATGTTATGTTAACCAAGAACATTCAAATAAAATAGAAAATTACATCAAACTTATAATATTACCTCTCAATGGGATACATCCATCTGTATTGAACATGCCCTCCAAGTCGTGTCTCGTGTACAAGGTGGATTGGAAGGTGTTCTATCACATTAAAAAAACACATGGAAAATTTCTTTCCCATCTTACTAGAAGTTACACGAATGTTTTGATCCATCCGAAGTAGGTTTTCTTCCCTTAATGTGGTAGAACACAAGTCTTTGAAAAACAAAATAATCTCCGTGATAGGTTTCCAGATTCTTTCAGGCAAATCACAAAATGCAATAGGCACTAAGGTCTCCATGAAAACATCAAGTCTTTGAAAAACAAATTAATCTTCGTGATGGGTTTCCAGATTCTTTCAGGCAAACCACAAAATGCAATAGGCACTAAGGTCTCCATGAAAACATGACAGTCATGAATTTTAAAATAGCTCAACTTCCCTACCTCCATATCTACTTTTTTCCAAGATTCGATGCATAACCCTCATGCATCTTCAATTTCATAACCCAATCACAAATTTTTCGTCTTTTCTCCAAAGTGATTGTGTAACTTGCTTTGGGATTGAACACCTTACCATTATTTGTTGTCTGTAAGTATAATTCAGGCCGCCCTACAATATTCTTGTAAGTCCATTCTAGCCTTCAGGTTATCCTTTGTCTTACCTTTAACATCCATCACTGTGTTGAACAAATTATCAAAACAATTCTTCTCAATATGCATGACATCAAGGTTGTGATGGAGAAGATTATCCTTCCAATAAGGCAACTCCCAAAATATACTTTGTTTCGTCCATTTATGAGTAATACCATATCCGGAGAATCTATAAGGTGGATCTTCAATAACTTTACTGAAGTTCTGGACCCTCTCCCAAATTTCCTCACCTGAAAGTATCGGAGGTAGAGAATCATATTCCATTTTATTCTTTTTGAATGCATTTTTCATCCTTCTAAACTCATGATCATGAGGCAAGAATTGACGATGATAATCAGAACATGATTGCTTTCGGCCATGTTTCAAAGTGAACGCTTTATTATTTTCCATGCAGTAAGGACAAGCTAGCTTTCGAGTAGTCATCCACCCAAAAAATATTCCATACACAGGAAAATCATTAATAGTCCACATTAAATTAGCATGCAAATTGAAATTCTGCTTGGTTGATTGTCACGAGCCAGATTTCTCACCCTCGGGAGTCGTGCTGGCATCTACTAGTGAAAGCTAGGTAAGCCAACCATTTGTACTTTTTTACCTTCTTCCCATTTCAGTCCATTAACAATTAATAACCAGCATTAAATAATCAGCGAATTTAATAAGCGAAATACTGAAATGCAATATTTTGACCATGATGCCAATACCTATCCATAACATAAACTACCCAGAACTGGTGTCAAAATTTCACAGACTGTCTAAGAATACTACAAAATAAAGGTGTGAAAGATTAATACAACGCTGTGTCTAGAATGCATGAAAGAAATAGAATGAAAGAATAGAAGGAGATGCCAAGGACCGCAGACTCATGCAGGATAACCTCGGGTCGCTTGGTAAACTGGAAGCACTACAGTCCAAAAACTATAGTATTGGGATCTGCACAAAAGAGTACAAAGTGTAGTATTAGCACAACTGACCTCATGTGTTGGTAAGTGCCTGACCTAACCCCGGTGAAGTAGTGACGAGGCTAGGACCAGACTACCAAATAAACCTGTACAGTTAAATCATATACAACAGAAAATAAAAGCAGGTATTTACAGTAAAGGTAGGAGGGGGAAAACATGCTGCGGGAAGTATCAAATAACAACAGAATACCAAAAAGGAATGTAGAGAAACCGAAATTCAGTTGCTAAAAAGAATAAGCGAAACAAACACAGTATTCACTTTCATTAATTTCTTGTTGTAGGCATGCAACCCGATCTCATTTTAAATATCTTGTTGCAGGCGTGCAACCCGATCCCATTTCATATATTTCGTTGTAGGCGTGCAACCCACTCCCATTTCATATATCTCGTTGCAGGCGTGCAACCCGCTCCCATTTCATATATCTCATTGCAGGCGTGCAACCCACTCCCATTTCATATATCAACATCAATCACAAGGAATCTTGACAAGGGCACAAGAGTACAACAACAATATCCCGGCAAGAGAGATAATATCGTAAATAATAATATCCCGGCAAGGGAACAAGAGTACAATAACAATATCCTGGCAAGGGAGACAACATCATAAACAATAACATCCATGCAAGGGAACTAGAGGCGCAAGGGAGACAATATCATAAACAATAACATCCTGGCAAGGGAACCAACAATGATAATCATCATATTAGGCATGAATAAACCACAACGGAGTCACAACAATTACAATACTAGACTCACGGGCATGCTTGACACCGACGTATAGATACTCGTCCCCATACCTATACATCGTACTCAACAATTAACACATAGCAAATAAGACACCACTCCTAATCCCTCAAGCTAAGGTTAGACCATACACTTACCTCGATGCCACAAACACAATTCAAGCCTCAACTACCGCTTTACCTCTTGATTCCACCACCAATTTGCTCGTATCTAGCCACAAGTCTATATCAATAAATGCTAAATGAATTAATTCTAATTTATGAAAATATATTTTCTAGAGTTTTCTCAAAAAGTCAAAAATTGACCCCGGACCCACATGGTCAAAATTCGAGGTTCGAACCAAAACCCGATTACCCATTCACCTACGAACTCAAATATATAATTTGTTTTGAAATTGGACCTCAAATCAAGGTCCAAATCCCCAAAATTTGAAAAACGTAAGTTCTACTCAAAACACCCAATTTCCCCCATGAAAACCTTTGATTTTGCGTCGAAATCACGAGAAAAGATGTAAAAAGATTAATAAAAACAAGTTATAAATGAGTTACAATCGATTTGGAAGAGTAATTGTCTTTGAAAAACCGCCCAAGAGTGTTTAGGTTTTGAAAGGTTTTGAAAAATTGTTGAAAATGCGTCTAAGTTATGATTTTGCAGGTTGTAGATGTCACAATTGCGACCAGGGTTCGCAATAGACTGTTAACTTCGCAAAATGTGAAGCTTTTGTCGCATTTGTGACTCAGCTTATTTCCGATCACCTTTGCATTTGTGAGGGACCCTTCGCAAACGCGATATCGCATTTGCGATAGAAAAGTTGCTTTTGCGACCAAGGCAGCCCAGGTCGAATATCACATTTGCGATGTTTTCTCGCATTTGCGAGCTAGGCTTCGCTTTTGCGAAGCCTGCAGACCTGCAACATACCAGCTGAAAACCTGCAACTTCCTAAGTTCAACTCCACTCCGTAGCCTATCCAAAACTCATCCGAGCCATCGGGACTCCAAACCAAACACGCACACAAACTTAAAATATCATACAGACTTGGTCGTCCAATCAAATTACTAAAATAACATCAATAACTATGAATTGAACCCCAAATTCATGAAATAATCCAAAAACACCCAAAATTCCAATTTCTCAACTTTAAATCCATTTTATACCAAACCAATCGTGATCTTTACCAAATTTTACTGATTCAACCAAATTATTATTTCAAACTTCCGGGCTCCGGAACCAAAATACGGGCCCGATACCATCAAATTCAAACATATTTTATTTCCAAAAACTCATATATATTCCAGAAAATAATTTTCTTTAAAAATTTATTTCTTGGGCTTGGGACCTCAGAATTCGATTCCGGGCATACGCCCAAGTCTCATATTTTCCTACGAACCCTCCGGGACCGTCAAATCACGGGTCCGGGTCCGTTTACCCAAAATATTGACCAAAGTCAACCTAAATTTATTTTAAAGGCACAATTCATTATTTTTCACAGATTTTCACATAATGGCTTTCCGGATACACGCCCAGACCGCACACGCAAATTAAGGTAAAACAAAAAGTAGGTTTTAAGGCCTCGGAACACAGAACTTACTTCTAAAACAAGTGATAAACTTTTGGTTCATCACATTCTCCACCTCTAAAACAATCGTTCGTCCTCGAATGAACATAAGAAGGAAGTACCTGAGTCGGAGAAAAGATGGGGATAACGACTCCGCATATCAGACTCGGACCCCCAGGTCGATGCCTCAGCAGGCTGACCGCTCCACTAAACACAAACAGAAAGGAAACTCTTCATTCTCAACTTACGAACCTGCCAGTCTAGAATAGCTACCGGCTCCTCCTCATAGGACAAGTCCTTGTCCAACTGGACAGTGCTGAAATCTAACACGTGGGATGGATCGCCGTGATACTTCCGAAGCATGGACACATGAAACACTAGATGCACGGCTGATAAACTTGGCGGCAATGCAAGTCTGTAAGCCACCTCTCCCACTCGATCAGGAATCTCAAACAGGCCAATTAACCTAGGGCTAACCTTGCCTTTTTTTTTCAAATCTCATCACGCCCTTCATAGGCGACACCCGAAGCAACACTCGCTTGCCGACCATGAATGCCACATCACGAACCTTACGGTCGGCATAACTCTTTTGCCTGGCTGAGCTGTACGAAGCCTATCCTGATGATCCTGACCTTATCCAAGGCATCCTGTACTAGATTCGTACCCAACAACCGAGCCTCTCCTGGCTCAAACCACCCAACTAGTGACCAACACTACCTACCATATAAAGCCTTATAAGGAGCCATCTGAATGCTCGACTGATTACTATTATTGTACAAAAACTACGCTAAAGGCAAAAACTGGTCCCACAAGCCTAAGAAGTCAATAACACAAGCTCGGAGCATATCCTCCAAAATCTGAATAGTACGCTTGGACTACCCGTCCGTCTGAGGATGAAATGCTATGCTCAACTCGACCTGTGTGCCCAACTCACGCTGAACCGCAATACATAAATGCGAGGTAAACTATGTACCTCGATCAGTAACGATAGACACGGGCACACCATGAAGACGAACAATCTCCCGGATATAGATCTCAGCTAAACTCTCAGAAGAATAAGAAACCACCAAAGGAATGAAATGCGCCGACTTGTTCATCCTATCAACAATAACCCATACTGAGTCGAACTTCCTCTGAGCCCATGGGAGTCCAAAGACAAGGTCCATAGTGATATGCTCCCACTTCCACTCAGGAAGCTCAATCTTCTGGAACAAACCACCAGGTGTATGATGCTCGTACTTTACCTGCTGACAATTCAAACACCGAGCCAAAGATGCAACTATATCCTTCTTCATCCTCCTCCACTAACAATGTTGCCGTAAATCCTGATTCATCTTGGTGGTGCACAGATGAATATAGTACCAGGAACTATGGGCCTCCTCTAGAATCAACTCTCGAAGTCCATCCACATTAAGCATACAAATACGACCCTGCATCCTTAAAACTCCATCATCTCCCACTGTGACTTGCTTGGCACCACCGTGTTGTACCGTGTCCTTTAAGACACAGAAATGGGGATCATCATACTGCCAATCTCGAATGCAATCCAATAATGAAGAACGAGCGACTATGTAAGCTAACACACGGCTAGGCTCGGAGACATCCAACCTTACAAACTGATTGGCCAAAGCCTGAACATCCAAGGCAAGCGACCTCTCACCGACCGTAATATATGCAAGACTACCCATACTGGCTGACTTTCTACTCAAAGCATCGGCCACCACATTGGCCTTCCCCGGATGATACAAGATGGTAATATCACGGTCTTTCAGTAGCTCTAACCACCTTCATTGCCTCAAGTTTGGTTCCTTCTGCTTGAACAAGTATTGCAAACTCTTGTGATTCGTTAACACCTCACATGAAACGCCATATAAATAGTGCCTCCAAATCTTCAGCGCGTGAACAATGGCTGCTAACTCCAAATCATGAACTAGATAGTTCTTCTCATGAATCTTCAACTGACACTAATCACAAGCAAAGACCTTGCTATCCTGCATCAACACCGCACCAAGTCCAATATGAGCTGCATCACAATAAACTTTATATGGCCCTGAACCTGTGGGCAAAACCAACACTGGCGCCATAGTAAAATCTCACCTCACACTCGTTCGACCACTTGAACTGGGCACCCTTCTGGGTCAACCTAGTCATCGGGGCTGCAATAGATGAAAAACACCTCCACAACCCGAAGTTAATAGCCTGCAAAACCCAAGAAACTCCAAATCTCCATAGATGATGCTGGCCGTTCTTGACTGCCTCTATCTTCTTCGGATCTACCTGAATACCCTATGCTGATAAAACATAACCCAAGAATGCAACTTAACTCAACCAAAACTCACACTTTGAAAACTTAACATACAACTGACTATCTCTCAAAGTCTGAAGAACCACTCTCAGACGCTGCTCATGCTCCTCCCGGCTGTGGAATAGATCAAAATATCATTAATGAAGACTATCACGAAGGCATGAACATTCGGTTCATCAAATCCATGAAAGCTGCCAGGTCATTTGTCAACCCAAATGACATTACCAAAAACTCATAATGCCTGTATCGAGTGCGGAAAGCTGTCTTAGGGACATCGGATGCCCTAATCCTCAACTGATGGTAGCCAGCTCTCAAGTCAATCTTCAAAAATACTTTGGCATCCTGAAGCTGATCAAACAAATCATCGATCCTCGATAATAGATACTTATTCTTGATTGTAACCTTGTTCAACTGCTGGTTCTATACACATCCTTATCGATCCGTCCTTCTTCTTAACAAACAACCACGGAGCACCCCAAGGCGAGACACTAGGCCTAATAAAGCCCTTATCAAGAAAGTCTTGCAACTGCTCCTTCAATTCTTTCAACTCAAGCGGGGCCATACGATATGGCAGAATAGAAATGGGTCGAGTGCCCGGAGCCAAATCAATGCAAAAGTCAATATCCCTGTCAGGTGACATGCCCGGCAAGTCTGAAGGAAATACCTCAGGAAACTCTCGAACAATAGGAAATGAATAAATAGAAGAAACCTCGGCACTAGAATCATGAACATATGCCAAATAAGCCAAACTTCCCTTATCAACCATGCGCCGAACATTCATATATGAGATAACCCTATGGGTAGAATAACCAGGAGTCCCTCTCAACTCTAAACGAGAAGACCCCAACAAGGCTAAGGTCAAAGTCCTGGCATGATAGTCCATGATAGCGTGGTAAGGTGATAACTAGTCCATCTGCAAAACGACATCAAAATAAACCATATCCAAAAGTAACAAGTCCTCTCGGGTCTCAAGACCCCCAATCACAACTACACAGGAACGATGAACACGATTTACCACAATAGAATCACCCATCAATGTAGACCCATACACATGAGCACTCAAGGATTCATTGGGATAACAGCATCAGAGGCCTCAGCATCACGCCTGTTTGGAAGAGCATAATGTCGGGGCTGGGCCCCACCACTCTAAACTACATCTCTAGGACGGCCTCCTGCTGCCTGACCTCTACCTCTAATACCTCTACCTCTAACTCTAGCTGGCTGAGCAGGCTGTGGAACACTCGGTGCCTAAACCATGGCATGGGAACCCTGATGTTGAGAGCTGCTTGATTCTCGAGGGCAAAATCTAGCAATATCCCCCCTATCGCAACAAGTTTAACAAGCCCTTGGCTACTGAGACTGCTGACCCTGATGACCTGAATGATCATCTCGAAAACTCTGGAGCACTGGTGCATTGATAGAAGATGGTGGTGCATTGTAGGACTGTTGATCAGAATACTACATATGATAACCACGACCAACTGAAGCACCGTGAGAAACCTGAAGCGCTGAATGAAGTGGCTTGGAAGGATGGCCCCTACCGAAAGAATCTCTGCCTCCAGAGGCACCACTAAACCTGCCCGAATGACGAGGCCTCTTGTCAAACCCCTGATCACTCCCTTGAGACATCCAACCTCATGAACTAATTGGTTAAATCCTGAACATCCAAGGCAAGCAGCCTCTCACCGATCGGAATATATGCAAGACTACCCATACTAGCTGACTTTCTACTCAAAGCATCGACCATCACATTGGTCTTCCCCGGATGATACAAGATGGTGATATCATGGTCTTTCAGTAGCTCCAACAACCTTCTTTTCCTCAAGTTTGGCTACTTCTGCTTGAACAAGTATTGCAAACTCTTGTGATCCGTGAACACCTCACATGACACGCCATATAAATAGTGCCCCCAAATCTTCAGCGTGTGAACAATTGCTGCTAACTCCAAATCATGAACTGGATAGTTCTTTTCATGAATCTTCAACTGACGTGAAGCATAAACAATGACCTTGCCATCCTGCATCAACATCGCACCAAGTCCAATACGAGCTGCATACAATAAACTGTATATGGCCCTGAACTTGTTGGGAAAACCAACACTGGCGCCGTAGTCAAATCCGTCTTGAGCTTCTGAAAGCTCACCTCATACTCATCCGACCACATAAACTGGGCACTCTTCTGGGTCAGCCTAGTCATCAGGGCTATAATAGATGAAAACCCATCCACAAACCAACGGTAATAGCCTTCCAAACCCAAGAAACTCCGGATCTCCATAGCAGATGCGGGTCTAGGCCAGATCTTGGCTGCCTCTATCTTCTTCGGATCTATTTGAATACCCTCTGGTGATACAACATGACCCAAAAATGCAACTGAACTCAATTAGAACTCACACTTCGAAAACTTAACATACAACTGACTATCTCTCAAAGTCTGAAGAACCACTCTCAGAAGCTGCTCATGCTCCTCCCGGCTCCTGGAATAGATCAAAATATCATCAGTAAAGACTATCACAAAGGCATGAACACTCGGTTTATCAAATCCATGAAAGCTGCGGGGGCATTTGTCAACACAAATGACATCACCAAGAACTCATAGTGCTCGTACCGAGTGCGGAAAACTGCCTTACAGACATTGGATGCCCTAATCCTCAACTGATGGTAGCCAAATCTCAAGTCAATCTTCGAAAATACTTTGGCACCCTGAAGCTGATAAACAAATCATCGATCCTCGACAATAGATACTTATTCTTGATTGTAACCTTGTTCAACTACCAGTAATCTATACACATCCTTATCGATCCGTCCTTCATCTTAACAAACAACCCAGCGCACCCCAAGGCAAGACACTAGGCCTAATAAATCCCTTATCAAGCAATTCTTGCAACTACTCCTTCAATTCTTTCAACTCAGGGGGGTCCATACAATACGGCGGAATAGAAATGGGCTGAGTGCCCAGAGCCAAATCAATGCAGAAGTTAGTATCCCTGTCGGGTGACATGCCCGACAGGTCTGAAGGAAATACATCAGGACACTCTCGAACAACTGCACAAAATCTATAGAAGAAACCTCGGCACTAGAATCATGAACATACGCCAAATAGGCCAAACTTCCCTTATCAACCATGCATCGAGATTTCATATACGAGATAACCCTAAGGGTAGAATGACCAAGAGTCCCTCTCCACTCTAAACGAGACGACCCCAATAGGGCTAAGGTCACAGTCTTGGCATGATAGTCCAAGATTGCGTGGTAAGGTGATAACCAGTCCATCCCCAATATGACATCAAAATCAACCATATCCAAAAGTAACAAGTCTACTCGGGTCTCAGGACCCCCAATCACAACTACACAGGGACGATGAACACGATCTACCACAATAGAATCAATCATCGGTGTAGACACATACACACGAGCACTCAAGGATTCATTAGGATAACTGCATAGAGGCCTCAGCCTCAGGCCTGTCTGGAAGAGCATAATGTTGAGGCTGGGTCCCACCACTCTGAACTATATCTCTGGGACGACCTCCTACTAGCTCACCTCCACATCTGGCAGCCTGACCTTCACCTCTAATACCTCTACCTCCACATCTAGCACCTCTACCTCCACCTCTAGCTGGCTGAGCGAATTGTGGAACACTCGGTGCCTGAACCATGGCACGGGAACCCTGATGCTGAGAGCTTCTTGATTCTCGAGGGAAAAATCTAGAAATATCCCTCGTATAGCAACAAGTATAACAAGCCCTTGGCTATTGAGACTGCTAACCCTTACGACCTGAATGATCACCCCAAAAACTCTGGAGCGGTGGTGCACTGATAGCAGATGGTGGTGCACTATAGAACTGTTGATTAGAATACTACATATGAGAACCACAACCACCTGAAGCACCGTAAGAAACCTGAAGCGCTAAATGAAATGACTTAGAAGGATGGCCCCTACCAAAAGAATCTCTGCCTCCAAATGAGGCACTACTAAACCTGCCCGAATGATGAGGCCTCTTGTCAAACCCCTGACCACTCCCTTGAGACGTCCAACCTCACGAATTGATTGGCCAAAGCCTGAACATCCAAGTCAAGCAGCCTCTCACCGACCGAAATATATGCAAGACTAACCATACTAGCTAACTTTCTACTCAAAGCATCGACCATCACATTGGTCTTCTTTGGATGATACAAGATGGTGATATCATGGTCTTTTAGTAGCTCCAACCACTTTCTTTGCCTCAAGTTTGGATCCTTATGCTTGAACAAGTATTGCAAACTCTTGTGATCCGTGAACACCTCACATGACTCGCCATATAAATAGTGCCCCCAAATCTTCAGCGCGTGAACAATGGCTGCTAACTCCAAATCATGAACTGGCTAGTTATTTTCATGAATCTTCAACTGACGCAAAGCATAAGCAATGACCTTGCCATCCTGCATCAACACCGCACCAAGTCCAATACGAGTTGCGCACAATAAACAGTATATGGCCCTAAACTTGTGGGCAAAACCAACACTGACGTCATAGTCAAAGCCGCCTTGAGCTTTTGAAAGCTCGCCTCACACTCGTTCGGCCACCTGAACTGGGAACCCTTCTAGGTCAACCTGGTCATCGGGGCTGCAATAGATGAAAACCCCTCCATAAACCGAAGGTAATAGCCTGCCAAACCCAAGAAACTATGGATCTCCATAGAAGATGTGGATCTACGCCAGTTCTTGACTGCCTCTATCTTCTTCGGATCTACCTGAATACCCTCTGGTGATACAACAACAACAACAAAAACAACAACCCAGTATAATCCCACTAGTGGGGTCTGGGTAGGGTAGTGTGTACGCATACCTTACCCCTACCAAAGGTAGAGAGGCTATTCCAGATAGACCCTCGACATCCTTCCCTCCAAGAACTCCCTACCTTTGCTCTTGTGGTGACTCGAACTCACAACCACTCGGTTGGAAGTGGGGGTTGCCTACCATCAGAGCAACTGAACTCAACTAAAACTCACACTTTGAAAACTTAACATACAACCGACTATCTCTCAAAGTATGAAGAACCACTCTCAGATGCTCCTCATGCTCCTCCCAACTGCTAGAATAGATCAAAATATCATCAATGAAGACTATCACAAATGGATCCAAGTAAGGCCTGAACACTCGGTTCACCAAATCCATGAAAGCTGCTGGGGCATTTGTCAACCCAAATGACATCACCAAGAACTCATAATGCACGTATCAAGTGTGGAAAGTTGTCTTATGGATATCGGATTCCCTAATCCTCAACTGATGGTAGCCAGATCTCAAGTCAATCTTCAAAAATACTTTGGCACCCTGCAACTAATCAAATAAATCATCAATCCTCGGCAATAGATACTTATTCTTGATAGTAACCATGTTCAACTGCCGGTAATCTATACACATTCTCATCGTTCCGTCCTTCTTCTTAACAAACAACCCAGGCGCACCCCAAGGTGAGACACTAGGTTTAATAAAGCCCTTATCAAGAAAGTTTTGCAACTGCTCCTTCAATTCTTTCAACTCAGGCTGGGCCATACAATAAGGCGGAATAGAAATGGGCTGACTGCCTAGAGCCAAATCAATGCAGAAGTCAGTATCCATATCGGGTGACATGCCTAGCAGGTCTGAAGGAAATACCTCAGGAAAATCTCAAACAACAGGCACAGAATCCATAGAAGAAACCTCAACACTAGAATCATGAACATACACCAAATAGGCCAAACTTCCCTTATCAACCATGCACCGAGCTTTCATATATGAGATAATCCTACGGGTAGAATGACCAGGAGTCCCTCTCCACTCTAAACGAGAAGACCTCGACAAGTATAAGGTCACAATCTTGGCATGACAGTCCAATATAACGTGGCAAGGTGATAACCAGTCCATCCCCAATATGACATCAAAATCAACCATATCCAAAAGTAACAAGTCTACTTGGGTCTCAAGACCCCCAATCACAACTACACAGGGACGATGAACACGATCTAACGCAATAGAATCACATACCGGTGTAGACACATACACAGGAGCACTCAAGGATTCACTAGGATAACTGCAACAGAAGCCTCAGCCTCAGGCTTGGCTGGAAGAGCATAACGTGGGGGTTGAGCCCCACCACTCTGAACTACATCTCTGGGACGACCTCCTGTTGGCCGGCCTCCACCTCTGGCGGCCTGACCTCCACCTCTAATACCTCTACCTCTACCTCTAGCACCCCTACCTCCACCTCTAGCTGGCTGAGCGTGCTGTGGAACACTCAGTGCCTGAACCATGGCATGGGAACCCTGATGTTGAGAGCTACTTGATTTTCGAGGGCAAAATCTAGCAATATGCCCCATATCGCCACAAGTATAACAAGCTCTCGACTGATGAGACTGTTGGCCCTGATGACCTGAATGATCACCCTAAAAACTCTAGAGTGGTGGTGCACTGATAGGAGCTGGCGCTGCACTGATAGGAGCTGGTGGTGCACTGTAGGACTGCTGATTGGAATACTACATATGAGAACCAAGGCCACCTATCTTCTTTGCCTCAAGTTTGGCTCCTTCTTCTTGAATGTATTGCAAACTCTTGTGATCCGTGAACACCTCGCATGGCACGCCATATAAATAGTGCCTCCAAATCTTCAGCACGTGAACAATGGCTGATAACTCCAAATCATGAACTGGATAACTCTTCTCATGAATCTTTAACTGACTCGAAGCATAAGCAATGACCTTGCCATCCTGCATTAACACCACATCAAGTCCAATACGAGTTGCGTCACAATAAACTGTATATGGACCTGAACTTGTGGGCAAAACCAACACTGGCACCGTAGTCAAAGCCGCCTTGAGCTTCTGAAAGCTCGCTTAACACTCGTCCGACCACCTGAATTGGGCACCCTTCCGGGTTAACCTGGTCATCGGGGCTGCAATAGATGAAAACCCCCCTCCACAAATCGACGGTAATATCCTTCCAAAACTAAAAAACTTCAGATCTCCGTAGCTGATGCGGGTCTAGGCCAGTTCTTGATTGCCTCTATCTTCTTTGGATCTACCTGAATACCCTCTGCTGATACAACATAACCCAAGAATGCAACAGAACTCAACCAGAACTCACACTTCAAAAACATAACATACCACTGACTATCTCTCAAAGTTTGAAGAACCACTCTCAGATGCTGCTCATGCTCCTCTCGGCTGCTGGAATAGATCAAAATATTCTCAGAAGATGTACCACTAAGAGTAGTAGTGAAGAGCTTGGTGAAACCTATCCAACCTTCACAAAACCTCCGAAGACGTAGCTAATCTATCACCGGTCTGTGCGGCTGCTCGGCTGAAGAAGCGATACGTGACCTCGCCATTCGCGAAAGAACAAGAGTAGATATTTCAATTTAGCAGTAAGAGAATAAAATCGCACGATAAGGAAGAATAGATGTGAAGTTTTTCCTAACTCTATAGCCTCTGGGGATAAATACAGACGTCTCTGTACCGATCCCTCAGACTCTACTAAGCTTGTCCGTGAATTGTAAGACCTAAGTAACCTAGAGCTCTGATACCAACTTGTCACAACCCGAATTTCCTATCCTCGGGAGTCATGATGGCGTCTACTAGTGAAAGCTAGGCAAGCCAAAAATTTGTACCTTTTTACCTTTTTTCCATTTTAATCCTTTAACAATTAATAACCAATATTAAATAATCAGCGGAATTTAATAAGTGGAAGACTGAAATGCAATATTTTAACAATGATGCCAATACCAACATATAACATAAACTACCCAGAACTGGTGTCACAATTTCATAGATTGTCTAAGAATACTACAAATAAAGGTCTGAAAGATTAATACAACGCTATCTCTGGAATACACGAAAGAAATAAAATGAAAGGATAGAAGGAGACGCCAAGGCCTGCGGACACCTACAGGACTACCTCGGGTCGCCTGGTGAACTGGAAGCAGCAACCTCACTACGCTCCGAAAAGTATAGTATCGAGATCTACACAAAAGAGTGCAGAGTGTAGTATTAGCACAATCGACCCCATGTGCTGGTAAGTGCCTGGCCTAACGCCTACAAAGTAGTGATGAGGCTAGGACCAAACTACCAAATAAACCTGTGCAGTTAAATCATATACATCGGAAAATAAAAGCAGGTATTCACAATAAAGGTGGGAAGGGGGAAAACATGCTGCGCGGAGTATGAGATAACAACAGAATACCAAAGAGGAACGTAAAGAAACCAAAATTCAATTGCTAACAAGAATAATAGAAACAAACACAGTATTCACTTTCATCTCTTTCTTATTGCAGGCTTGCAACCCGATCCCATTTCAAATATCTTGTTGCAGGCGTGCAACCCGATCCCATTTCATATATCTCATTATAGGCATGCAACTCGCTCCCATTTCATATATTTCGTTGCGGGCGTGCAACCCGCTCCCATTTCATATATTTCGCTGCGGGCGTGCAACCCGATCCTATTTCATATATCTCGCTACAGACGTACAACCCGCTCCCATTTCATATATCTCGTTGTAGGCGTGTAACCCACTCTTATTTCATATATCTTGTTGCAAGCGTGCAACCCGCTCCCAATTCATATATCTCGTTGCAGGCGTGCAACTCGCTCCCATTTCATATATCTCGATGTAGGCGTGCAACCTGCTCCCATTTCATATATCTTGTTGTAGGCGTGCAACCCGCTCCCATTTTATATAACAACATCAATCACAAGGAATCCCGACAAGGGCAGAAGAGTACAACAACAATATCCCCGCAAGGGAGACAATATCTTAAACAATAATATTCCAGCAAGGGAACAAGAGTACAATAACAATATCCCGGCAAGGGAGACAATATCATAAACAATAACATCCCAGAAAGGGAACAAGAGTACAACAACAATATCCCGGCAAGGGAAACATTATCATAAACAATAATATCCTGGCAAGGGAACCAACATTGATAATCATCATATTAGGCATGAATAAACTATAGTGGAGTCACAACAATTACAATACTAGACTCACGGGCATGCTTGACACCGGCGTATAGATTCTCGTCTCCATGCCTATACGGCGTACTCCACAATTAACACATAAAAAATAAGACACAACTCCTAATCCCTCAAGCTAAGGTTAGACCAAACACTTATCTCGATGCACGAACATAATTCAAGCCTCAACTACCGCTTTACCTCTTGATTTCACCACTACTTTGCTCATATCTAGTCACAAGTTACTTAACTATATCAATAAATTCTAAATGAATCAATTCTAATACATGAAAATAGATTTTCTAGAGTTTTTCCCAAAAAGTCAAAAATTGACCCCGGGCCCACATGGTCAAAACCCGAGGTTCAAACCAAAAAACGATTACCCATTCACCCACGAACTCAAATATATAATTTGTTTTGAAATTGGATCTCAAATCGAGGTCCAAATCCCCAAAATTTGAAAAACCTAAGTTCTATCCAAAACACCCAATTACCCCATGAAAACCTTTGATTTTGAGTTGAAATCATGAGAAAAGATGTTAAAGATTAATAAAAACGAGTTAGAAATGACTTACAATCGATTTGGAAGAGTACTTGTCTTTGAAAAATCGCCCAAGAGTGTTTAGGTTTTGAAAGGGTTTGAAAAATGGCTGAAAATGCGTCTAAGTTATGATTTTGCAGGTTGCAGATGTCGCAATTGCGACCAGGGTTCGCAATTGCAAACCCCTCAGACTGCTAACTTCACAAATGTGAAGCTTTTATCTCATTTGCGACCCAGATTATTTCCGATCACCTTCACATTTGTGAAGGACCCTTCGCAAATGCGATATCGCATTTGCGATACAAAAGTCGCATTTGCGACCAAGGCAGCCCAGGTCGAGTATCGTATTTGCGATGTTTTCTCGCATTTGCGAGCTCACATTTGCGAGCCAGGCTTCGCATTTGCAAAGCCTGCAGACCTGCAACATACCAGCTGAAAACATGCAACTTCCTAAGTTCAATTCCACACAGTGGCCTATCCAAAACACACAAAAGCCCTTGGAGCTCCAAACCAAACGTGCACACCGACCTAAAAATATCATACGGACTTGCTCGTGCAATCAAATCACCAAATTAACATCAATAACTAGAATTGAACCCCAAATTCATGAAATCATCCAAGAACACCCAAGATTCCAATTTCTCAACTTTAAGTCCGTTTTATACCAAATCAATCTCGATATTTACCAAATTTTATAGATTCAACCAAACTATTATTTCAAACTTGTACAGGGCTCCGGAACCAAAATACGGGCCCGATAAAATCAAATTCAAATATATTTCATTTCCAAAAATTCATATATATATTTTAGAAAAAAATAATTTTCTTTAAAAATTCATTTCTCGGGCTTGGGACCTCAGAATTCGATTCCGGGCATACGCCCAAGTCCCATATACGGACCCTCCGGGACCGTCAAATCACGAGTCCGGGTCCGTTTACCTAAAATATTGATCGAAGTCAACCTAAATTCATTTTTAAAGGCACAATTCATCAATTACATAGATTTTCACATAATTGCTTTCGGGATACACGCCTGGACTGCATACGCAAATTGAGGTGAAACAAGAAGGAGGTTTTAAGGCCTCGGAACATAGAATTTACTTCTAAAACAAGTGATGACCTTTTGGGTTATCACATTGATATGTCATATATTTCAACACCATCATACCACAATTGTTTTAGCTCAGCAATCAAAGGTTGCAAATATACATCAACCAAACTTTTCGGATTACGTGGATCGGGAGTAATACAATTTAAGAATATATATGGACTAGTCATGCACAAATCGGGTGGTTGATTATAAGGTGTAAGAAAGACACGCCAACATGAATATGGTGTCGCATATATAGAAAAAGGCGTGAAGCCATCCACACACAGACCTAACCAAATGTTCCTTGGTTCACTTGCAAAATCTAGATATGTCCTATCGAAGTGCTTCCAAGCTTCTCCATCTGAAGGATGACACATAACACTAGGTGGTCTTCTATTTTCAAAGTGCCATCTCATATGAGGAGAAGAACTCATCGACGCATATAACCTCTTTAACCTAGGTATAAGAGGTAAATAATGCATCGCCTTGATAGTGACTATTTTCACGCTGGAAACCCTCTTGAAACGAGGCTTTTTGCAAAATTTACAACTGTCTAAAGTTGCATCATCTTTATTATATAACATGCAACTATCTTAACAACAATCAATTCTCATTAACGAAAGTCCTAACTTAGAAATCAATCTCTTTGCCTTATAGAAATCACCAGATAATTTGATATTAGGGACAACTACTTCACTCATAAGGTCAATGAAAGAGTCCATGACTGCTTGAGAAATATTCCAATCAGATTTGATACTTAGTAATGTAACTGCAACACATAGCTCAGAGTGGGACTTCCTTTACGTACTGGATGACTAGCTTCCTCTAACTATTCATAAAAATATTTTGCGTCATCATTAGGAGTTTGTTCAACATTTTCATTGGGCTTACCCTCGAAGTGCATCCCAAAAGCATCCGTAACCATATCATGAATTCTAGAATCACGATTTGTATTCTCCACCGACCTACTACTTTAACCAACAACCATGTTATGAAATATCCCACGGCTACCATCGATCTCTTCATGATTAATCCACACAAAGTAATTCTCTATAAATTCCTTCCTATAAAGATGATGCTTAACTTCCTTCGTTTTATCAAACTTCATACAGTCACACCTAACACACGGACACCTAATTACTCCTTCACTTTGGTATGGTGGAAGTGACATTGCATGTCTAGTAAAGTCATCAACCCCTTCTATAAAATCTTTCCGCAATCCCCGCCGATTAGAATAATTCCTATTGTACATCAAAGTACGATGTTCCATCTATACAAATAAAATAAGAATAAATTAATTTAGTTAATTCATATCATAATCTCTTTTTAATTAATTCATATCCTAAACACTCTTGGGCAATTTTTGTAAATTGATTCATCGACTTATAACTTACTCAGATGCATCGTTGAATACTAAAAACAAACGTCTCACCTATATCTATATCTATATAGATAAGGGTCGGGTTCTTTTAGGGATTGATAGACTTGTGAAGATCCTAATTAGTATATATAATTTATTATCAAATATATCTATTTGTAAATTGATTCATCGACTTATAACTTACTTAGATGTATTGTTGAATATTAAAAATAAAATGTCTCACCTATATATATATACACACACACACATATAACACGCTTCGTTGTACTACTTTAACTACATATATAGCAAGTATAGTATATATTAGTGTATTCATCCCTTGTATTACAAAATTATTAACAGATTAAATTTATATTATTTAGATAGTAAATATAAAAGTGATTTAAATTTTGACCATTATTGACCAAATAAACCGGCCAAAGTTGGTCGGTTACTTTTCAGATATTAGAAAAAAGCGACCAAAGTTGGTCGGTAAATATTTTCCCTGTATTAACCGACCAACTTTAGTCGGTAATTTTAAATAAGATTTCTTTATATTTTATAAAATATTTTAAATAATAATATAACTATTGAAAATTTTAAACTGGGTCCCACATTACCGACCAAAGTTGGTCAATAATGTAAAATTTTCTTTGACTACACAATGCTGACCATCTGGGTCAACTTGTTGACCACTTTACCGACCAACTTCGGTCAGTAATTTATATAAAATAAATATAAAATATTTTTCTCCCCATTACTGACCAACTTTGGTCGCTAATCTGGACAGACCAACTTTGGTCGCAAATTTTGGTCGCTAAATTTCGGATTTTTAGTAGTGTACAACGCATATTAACTCCTCCTGATGAGAGCCTATTCACATCCTTGAGCCTTCACATCCCGATCTTGTACAATAGCTTCTTGAAGGTTGATGCTGGCACAGATTTAGTGAATAAATCAGCCATATTAACTCCAATGAATATGTTGCACCTTGATAATCTTATCTTCTTTCAGACTTATCACATACTGCTATCATATTCTTTTAAGGAAATGAGAATGAAGCAAATTCAATGGGACGAGTTTTCAGGTTTTTGCCCACAATCATACATGAATTTGTTCATGACAAGATTTGGGTAGTTATATTTCTTTCAAACTCATTAGAGTTATAATCAAACTTTGTTGTCTTTGCTTGTATATAAATCAAATTATAGAATTTCAAGAATTTGAAAGAGAAAAATAAGATAAAATACTTATCTTAAATCCATAATTTAATCATGAAGGAAGTACATAGAACAATTGACAATCATTATGCTCAATCCCAAAACTTCTACTCAATTGGTTAAAGTCTCGTGCTGATAGCGTTATGAAACAATAAAAGAAAAAGAAGAGTATTGCAAAGAAAAGCAGGGGGAGAGAATTCTTATTGATTTTGGGATGAATTACAATGGAATAGAACCCTCTATTTATAGGGAAAAAGTAACTTATCCACCAAGTAACAAACCCTAAAATCTTTCTAAATTATTGATATTCACCATAAATAAAATATTATTTATGACATTTCCTTTGCTTATTCCAGACTGGTTGAGCTCCACATATTTTCGGCATACAAGTTATTGAAGTAGTTTTAACTTTTCTAGCATCCCTTGAATTCTTTCTTTACCTTTCATAAGTCCTATTTTGACAAGTCTCTTTAGGTAACGCTTCTCTCAGAGGCATTAGTGTTCTATTTTGTCCCAATTCAATGCAATACTTTCTTACCAAAACCTTACTAAAGCTACTTAAAAATCTCATTGACCAACAAAGAAACTAATGACTACAAATGCTAGTAATAATTTCTTCAGTTATATTTTTCATCGTCTTATAAAATATTGATCACACTTATCCTATAAAATCCCTACTTAGACTACCTAAAATATTCTTTGACCGTCAAACAATTATAAAACCTAATTATTGTTTTGGTGAATGAATCACAAATGAAAATATTGCTAGTTGTCAACCAACGTAGCAACCCTTGATACATTAATGCAAAAATATAAACAAAAGAATTATGATAATTCCATAACAATAATAATAATAATTACACAATTTACACCCCTTTGAATGAGTCTCCTATTTTGTTTGATTTGGCACAACTACATGCACCGCTCCCGAAAGCGATGGCTTCTTCCCTCCTTCAATAGCTTTCTATTTTTTAAGTTCTGAATTTGTGTAAGTTGTATATAGTCTACTACATGCCATTCTCTTTTCATTGCCATTTGGTAATACATCGTTCTCTTTTCTAACCGTAAAACAAAACATCATCATTTCATTCTATTTTTAGTAAAATAGTTGTTTGTCTTCCATCTAATGAAATTTTCCAGCCATTTGGACTACATAATCAGTTGCAGCTTCATGGGTTTCTAAGGAAAGTTGAGATTAGAATAGAAAGCAAATCAGATTTCAAAGTCTGGTCTAGGAAGAGAATCATCAAAGAAAGCAAGTATTTTTGAATTTCCAACCAAAAGGGTATTAAGGCAAAGGCATTTATTACCTTACCTGTTACCAATTTAATGCTCCCAACAACATAATTACCAGCAGGGGAATATTTCTTGCTTTCACCCCTTTCCTTTGGTTTCTCCCCTACCCTAAAATTACAAACAAAAACCAACGTAACGTTTCGGCAGAAGCAGCAGTGGTAGGTACAGTAGTAAGGTTAAAATTGAAGGACATGGCCATGGAAGCCATCAGAGGACGTTGGGCAGATTTAGGGGTTGTGAATACTATCTATGAAGATGATGTTGAAGATTCCTCCACTTCCCTTTCTGTCTCCCCAGAAATCTCCCCATCTCCTTCACCTCCCCGCTCTCGGGTTGTCTCCTGGTAAGAATTAAGAATTGTTAAATATAACTTACTACTATATATGCTTTTTTCAAGTTACTAATTAATGTCACTTTTTATTGACGATTACTTGTGATTATCATCCTCGGGGGTTGGAGGTGTATACAATTTACTGTTGAATTCCTACTCAGTTTACGTTCAAGGGCTATGATAAATTTACTCTCTGATTTTTTTTTTTTTTCCTTTGAAATTGTTATTTAAGGTCCCAAGTTACAGGAAATGACACTAATGTAGTTATACATGTTGAGGAGTCACATTTTCGCCTACACAAGGTACTTTAATATATTCACTATTCACCTCTCTTCTTTTTCTTTTTCGTTTTCCCATGGGGAAAGAGAATCAGAAAGGAGCTTTGTACGAAATCTGTGGTCTTTTTTTTTCGGTCCTCTTTGTTTCTTCGACAATTTTTCTTTATTTTACTTGTGATTGATATGTGCCTCTTGTCTATATGTGTAGCTGCAAGTATAAACCATTTTTCCAATCTTAAATTATGAATAACAGGAGAGACTATCACCATGAATTGATGGATATAAAATTGACTTATTGCTATGTTGTTGCTACATCGCTATCAATCTGAACGGGCATAAATTATAGCTGATGACACAATAATTTGTTTATTTGTCTTACCGTAATCTTAAGTTAAATTGTTTCAACACACATCTCTACTATCTATACTTGAAGTTCTAATTGTAATAATCCAAATGTGGCCCATTTCTTAATAGCATATCTCTAGAACCCCTTTTTTTTTTTTTTTTTTTTTTTTTGCTTTGAGAATGTCAGAATTCAAAAACTATACTACTAATATATTTGTAACAACGAAATTGATAAATGCGGTCAGAGGGATGATAATTGTACTACTTTCTAATTTTTGGGGCTACTCATCAATTTTCACCATTAATTAGCAGCACTTCTTTTTTCTTTTCATGTTTCCTAAGGTTTGGAATATTGTTTATTTCAAGATAAATAGAATAAGTGTAATGGACATATTATAATTTGCAATTCATCTAATTCAACTTACACGTTTTGGAAAAAAAAAACCCAGTACATAAATAAAAGACTATAAAATGCTTTTATTATTTTTGGGTATGTACTTGAGAGCTGTGCCTACAAACTGAAGTGTAATTTTCGCAATTAATGCAAAAGTTGGGGGCATTTACTAATTTCCTAAAATTTACCTTAGGATCCGTTGACAGCAAGGAGTGGATTTATGAAAAGGAACTTGAAGGGCCAGTCCGAATTAACCCTCTCTCCGCCGTTAAAGATAACGGCAGAAACATTTTCTTTAATCGCCGAGTTTTGTTACGATGCGCACATCGTCATAACGCCGTTTAACGTCGCCGCTCTTCGTACGGCGGCGGAGTTGCTAGAAATGACGGAGGCTAATAACATGGTGGGAGGCGAGAACTTGGCACAGAAAACGGAAGCATATTTCCGCCGTGTAATTGCCGTTAATCGAGAGTATGCATCAATTGTGCTGCGTTCTTGCGTTTCGCTGCTGCCGGAATCTGAAACCACGTCGTCAGTGTTGAGTCGATGTATTGAAGCGTTAAGTTTGGTGGACGATGGTAACGGCGTTATGAGGTGCCTCAACGACGTTAAAGAGTTGCGACCCGTGGATTTTCAATTAATCGTTCAGTCAATGAATCGCCGGTTGAGCGGAAGCCATGACCAGCTCTATAGAGTTGTTGACCTTTATCTTAAGGTAAGTTGGCTATATACTTTACTTGCTTTATTTACTGAAGTTTTTTTTTTTTTTTGATTGGCCATATTAGCAAAAATCTTTGTAAAAATTGCAAAATTTCAATATAGAAATATCATTAAAATTTATCGTTTGGTAGACTCACTGTATAGAGAATGAGCGGAATCGGTATGAAATTGGTTTTAAAGTACCTACACGAAACATGTATAATAATTTTTATACTAGCATTTACCAGTTATGTCCATTTATAAGTAGTTCATTATAAAAATTGGTATAAAATATTACTAATATTAGCCAACTTAGCCAATTAGCTATTTGTAATAAATTAAGGAGCTTGAATCTCAGTTTTGGGATGATTTGGTGAAGTTTTGAGGTGGTTTGATTTGAAAATTCGAAGTAAAAGCTGAACATGAAAAAAACTGGTATGTGTATCACACTGTGTATCATTTGTGTATCACATTTGTATCATATTTGTATCAATTGTGTATCACATGTATATTTATGTATACCTGTGTGTGAGATACATGTGTGATACATGTTTGATACATATGTCGCACAAGACTTTTTGAACTCGATTTAATTACGAATTTCGATACAAAACCAGTCCAAATCACCTCCAATCTTCCTCAAATTTTGTATATTGACTTATCTATATATTTTCAATGAATTTCAACTATACCCATTGAAAAAGTTCCTTTTTTGTTTAGATTTTTGGAATATTGTATAAATATTTGTATTTCATCACCTTATTTGCTATCCCGTGCGTGAAATTTCCTTCCATCTTGTATCTAATGTTGCTAATCACGCTTAAAAATATGGAAGGTGATTCGTGCATGTGATTCTTTGAGAAAAACCCTATTATTTGATTTTTCAATTTTTGTTGGCTAGTTTTGGTAAGTCTGTGACTAATGGCTATGAGGTTGGTAAGTTAAGATTTATTTGGGACATTTGTGTAAGTTTCCCTTTAAAAAAATTGTCGTACCAAGTAGTCTCTTATTTTTTCAGGTAATTATATCTACACGAACATGCAACTCCCCCCGGTCCACAATAAATAATCAATTTGTCTTTTTAATTTAGTCCAAAATAAGTGTCCATTTATATAATCAAGAAAAAGTTCAATTTGTTTTTTCAAAATTTCTCTTATGTACGCATCCCTAGAAAGCCATTTACTAATCACATTTGAGAAAAGAAGTGCTACTAACTATGGTGTAACATTTTATGAAGGGTAGTAGGGGTGTTCATAAAAACCCAAAAAATCGAACCAAACCGAAAACCAAACCAAACTGACCAAAAAAACCAATACTTTTTGGTTTAGTTTGGTTTTGGTTTTGAATTTTACAAATCGATCAAATTTGGTTTGGTTTGGTTTTAATAAAAAAAAAGCGAAAAAAACCCGAACCAAACCGCCTATAGGAGTAACTATTTCAAATTTATTATTACACCTATATATATGTGTATTTTTACACAAAGTTTCAAAAATTTAATGGTAAATATTAATAGTTTGCACTTTTAGTATAGTTATTTACCTTTACATTCTAGTTTGATTGGTAGTTTTCTTTTGTTACGTGTAAGAATCCATTTCGTGTTAAAAATAATATATTTTTAATTGAGTCCTTAAATTATTCATCAGTATTTGATTCAATTATCACCAATATATCTTGGTAAATAATAGATTTCTCGAAGGGCAATTGATTTGATAGTGTTACGTTGAAAATGTGGTCGCCGGAATATGTGTTTGGTAGTGTATGTCTTATATTTAAGAAAAACCGACAAATAACCGAAAAAATCGAAAAACCGACAAAACCCAGCATAAATCGAATCGAGAAAAAACCGATCTAAATGGTTTGGTTTGGTTCTAATATTTTAAAAGCCGACTTACTTGGTTTGGTTTCTTTTTAGGGAAAAACCGATTCAAACCGAACCATGAACACCCCTAAAGGGTAGTTTAGTCACAATAACTATTTTCGTCTAAAATTTAGTATTTCCTTAATGTGTGTGCGTAAATTAAACTGGTCACCTATTGTGTACTCCCTCCGGTCCACAATAAGTGACCAATTTGCTTTTTTATTTTGGTCCAAAATAAGTGTCCATTTGTATAATCAAGGAAATATTCAATTTGTTTTTCCAAAATTACTCTTATATACGTATCCCTAAAAATTTTTTTACTCCTCACATTAAATTATGCTGCAATATTTAATTAAGGGTAATTTAGTGACATTAACTATTTATATATAAAATTTAGTATTTCCTTAATGGGCGTGTCCAAAGTAATTGACCACTTATTGTGGACGGGAAAGAGTACGTTTTATTAGGTAATATGATGATGTGTACAATGTTAGTATAAAAGTTACTATATTCTACTACAAAATTAAATGACAAATTTGCTTCAAAGATAACGACATTATTATAGTGTAGCATAGAAAATTTTAAGGCCACACAACTAATTAACTTGATCCAGAATAAGGAATAAGCTTGGCTAAGCTTATAAGCTGGTTAAATTGAAATTGGCTAAGCTTATAAGCTGGTCAAACTGGCTTATAAGCACTTTTTGGCTTATCTACGCATTTGGTAAAATTAAAAGTGCTTACAAGTTAGTGCTTATAAGCTAAAAATAAGTCAAAAGCCATAAGTTGGTCTCCCCCAACTTATCAAATTTCAGCTTATA
>MU680461.1:7717-30028 GCA_026770625.1 Nicotiana glauca | reverse complement strand
AAGTTAGTGCTTATAAGCCAAAAATAAGCCAAAAGCCATAAGTTGGTCTCCCCCAACTTATCAAATTTCAGCTTATAAGCACTTTAGGTTTGACCAAAATATTTACTATTCTATCCGTAAAATAGTTCTTTTTAAACAAAACTTTTTGTATACCCAATTTTTTAGCTGCTTATTATTAATTTCAGCACTTTTATCCAAGCACGTAACTGCTTATTTTTTAAATCAGTTTCAGTAGTTAAAAGTGCTTTTCAGTACATATGCTTATCAGCTAATCTAAATCAGCTAAGCCAAACGAGCTCTAAATCTTTCCCTTGACGTCGCAAGTACATAGTTTCAATATTTTTACATAACTTAGTTTTAAATTTTATTCACACAATATAGAAAATATTTACATGACTCAATCAAAAATCAATTAACTTGTCTACAGTAATCATGGACCGTCAATCAATGATAAAATTAAACTTTAAATTCAATAGAAAAGGTTTTAAATTAAATTTGGGTCTAAATAATAATTTCCTACCAATGATGCTCCATTTGTTTTGTCCTTTAATTTTTTTGAATCTGGTTTTTTCAACAGGAATACAAGGGCAAGATAGCAGATGAAGAAAAAATAGCAATGTGCAATTACATCGACTGTACCATCCTCTCGCCTCAACTTCTCATGCATGCGGTCCAAAACTCAAGAATGCCATTAAGGTTTGTGGTCCAAGCCATGTTTGTGGAACAATTAAACACACGTCGCTCTATCCTCACCGCCACTGCCGCCGACAACCACCACCACCATCACGTTAATCATCTCCAAAATAAAAACGAAGTCAGTTTAGGTACAATTCTCGAACGAGATGCAGCCCTACGTCAAGTAGCACAACTTAAGGCAGCGATGAATGCCACGAGCTCGCGAATTCAGAGCTTGGAGAATGAGTTGAGTGGTATGAGGAAGCTTCTTAAAGAATCAGATGATCAAAATACGAAGAGTAATTTGACGCATGATTCTGCTCGGTCTGCTAGTTTTCGATTGAGTTCTGAGAATAAGATTGATAGAGGACAAATTGGATCAGTTTCATCAGCGAGCTTTCGGATTCTTACATGTAGAGAAAGAGGATTAATACTTGGGTCGTCTAATTCATCAGAAGTGTCGTACGAGGAAAGTATGAAAGTGGAAAAGACTAACTTTAGTCGAAGGTTTATGAATGGATTGAAGAGTGCATTCCGAGTGTCAAAGAAGAAAATAGAGAGTAAGGTGGAAAATGTAAAAGCGGAAGATGGTAAAGACGTTGTCGTGATTAAGAAGGACGTACCTTTTCGCAGGCAATCTCGTTCTCAAGATCAGTAAAATCTGTTCGTTTCACAATTCTTTTAAATTTATTTATGTGTTTTATGAGATTCTATTGGCTTTCTGACAAGACTACGTTTCTCAAAAAGTGTATAGTTATTAGTTACGTACTACATCTTTTTCTAATAGGATTGATTTTGGGTACTGTTTGACTCAAACGATACTATATACTTTTTAAGTGAAAACAATCAAAATGAATTAAAGGTAGATCGTAATCGAAGATAATGAGACCTAGATATATGTATTATTTTTCTTATTGCTTTCAATAGATTGGATATTCAAGAGAAAGAGAAAGAAAGAGTCTGTTTAATAAAAATCAGATCCCCCTTTTTACAATATTGGGATCCTCTTTTATATAATAGGGGATCCTCTCTGAAATAATAAAATAATACAGAGATTGGTCGCATTCCTTCGAGGAGACGACAAGACCGATGATACACTTCACTCCGACATTCTTAGGTCGTGCCCTTACTCCGGTTAGCGTATATTCGTTGGTCGTTCCTACCAACGTGGAGACATAATAGGCAGAATTTGACCCTATACAGTTAGTCCCTCCGTTCGTCGGCGACGCATCGAGGTGCGTCCCCGATGGACGGAACCATGAACCTTATTCTGGAAAAATTTGACCATGCTTGAAAACGGCAGCGTGAATGAGAGTGAACGAGTGAACATTTGAGTTTTTTGAAATGCTGACGCATAATCTCTTTCTTAGAGTGACGCCATCACGCGCATGCGTCATCATTACGCGTATTCCCGAGGAAGTACAAAAGGCGTTCTGATGCTCGGTTTTCCGCGCCTCTTTGAACTCCGCCTCTTCGATTTCAACGCCATCCAACCCTATAAATAGGGAAAGGGTTTTTAACTTGATCCAACTTTCGATCATTTGCAAGCATTTTCTGACCTTCTAAGAAAGCACTCCCTTTCTTCGAAACCCCACCGTTTCTCAAAAATCACACTTTCTGTTGTGTCATATACCGCTCCCTGAACAGGAATTATGGCAAAGCCCAGACGGGATAGTAATCCGAAGGCTCTTGATAATACACCATCCAATGTACCGCCTCCATCTGGCGGTGATGAGGGAGAAGGAGAAGAGGACCTCACCCCCCTTACCGTGGACAACGTGTTACCGAAGCAACTTCTTATTAGGAAAGACTTCCAAAAAGACTCCCCCGCGCAACCCTTGGAGAGTTCTAAGTTAACGCAGGATCACTTAGATGGTCTTCGCACGTCGTTCGGCATACCTGCTCATGTGGAGATGGTCCCAGCGGGAACAGATTATGCGAACGTCCACAGACCGGGATATTGCACATTCTATGAATATCCTTTTTTAATTGGTTATGGTCTTCCCATCTTTTCTTTGGCGGAGGAGCTTTGCCGCTTTTACAACATGTGTCCATCTCAACTTACTCCATACATCTTAAAAGTATGTAGGATAATGTCTACATACGCAGAGCTGGCTAGGTGCGAGGTCTCCGTCCACTACCTTTTGCAGTTATTCATCGCCAGTCATCTAAGGGGTACCATGTTGTATTTGAAGAGCCGTGGCTTGAAGGGACTGGTTCAAGACCGATGACCGAGCCAGCTGCGGTTATTGGCGTAGGTACTTCTTTATTAAAATGGAGCACCTAGTGTCTCACCCTGTCGGGTTCCCAGAGAGGTGGAATTCGAAACATAAGCGTTTCCATCCGTCGAATTCTTTATCGTACGTGACCTCAGCGGTTCTGGTCGCACCATCGTTATGATTTTTTTCTTTTATTTTGCAGCAATGGCTCACACACCCCGGTTCATCATTGGTATCAAGAAATGGGTAGCCGTTTTGCTGCCTTACGCGGAAGAAACCCGCACATGGTCCGCATTTCTTCAACGCTACGGCACTGTATGCCCTTCAAGTAATTCTTCGACTTTAGTCGGAAACTTTATCAACTAAACTATTTGTGTCGACAGGTCGAAACGTTCCCAAGAAGAAGGCGACGATATCTACCCCCGCTCGATCGTATATCGGCCCGGATGCTCAGGAGATACTTTGTGCATCCGTCAGGGAGGGTGTTCCCGTAGTTCCTTTACAAGAGGTTACGCCTGTGGAGGCGGCTACGATTGAGGTGACACTATCGACACCATCTCCGCAGCCTACGAATGAGCCTTCCGAGGGCGAGGAGCCTGAGGAGAGAAAAAGGCGGAGGCTTGAAACGGGCAAGGCGGTGGTGACTGAGGATGAAAGGAGTAACGTGCCTCGTCAAACGCCTAGACCTGCCTTCATGGCCGACACTATTCGTTCAGGGAGGCCGGCCCATCAAGCGAGTGCTGCTGCCGGTGCCAGCTCAATTCGTGCTGCTGAGGGTGGCTCGACATCCATCGTTGGCGGGGATGCTGAGGGATCGGACCTTGAGATCGCCCAAGAAGATATGGACGGGTTGGCGGAAGGCCTTACGCATGTGGAGATGGTGGATGGGTCCGATCGCCGGATCGTGATTCCGGGGGCTTATAATTTATTACATCACAGAGAGCAGGCAGCATTGGAGATTGCTTTGTTATGTGCCGCCCCCGAGCGTGAAATGCTAAGAGCTGTCAATGATGCGGAGCTATCTCCAAGGGTCGCCGGCATGACTTTACAGGTAAACTTCTGTTCTTTCGCGTGTTATAAGGTTGACTTTGATGTGTACTAACTCATGTTTTCTCCTTAGACCCTTGTTTTGGAGGTGGAGAGGAGGTGTCGCGAGCAGAAGAAAGCGACCGTTTTCAATAAAATGGTGAAGAAGTATAACAGGTGCTGCTCCAAGCATCAGGCGGTGGTGGACCTTTTCCAACAGGACCCCAAATTTTGGGTGTTCCGGGAAGGTCTTGAACAGAAGGAGGTGCAATTGAAGCGTAGGGTGGCCGAGCTGGAGAAGACTGATGAGGAGTTGGTGAAGGCTGTGGCTCGTAATAGTGAGCTGGAATCACTCCTCAAATCAAGGGAAGAGGAGTTGGAGCTTAGTCGTGGGGTGGCGGCAGAGGTTGCCGATTTGCACCGAGGGTAGCGGCCTTGACTGCCGAACCCGAAGCCAAGGTGGCAGAGGTCGACGTTCTTAGGCGTACTGTCCCACCAAGGACTGGAGACGTGGCTCGACCTTCTTCTTCTCCGCTCTTGTCTGACAAGGATGCGCGTCGTGATGCGCATGAGATGTGGTTTAATGGAGGCCAGACATGACATATACAAGCAACTTCTCGTTGCGGGTCGTGCCACTGAGGAGGAGGTTCAGGAGCAGTGGCGCGAGGCTCGTGCCGCTCGGGATGTCTGCGGGTATAGTTCCAACTCCCCTGACCGGGAGGGATATGCTTCGGAGGACGTTAACCGGCTGGATTCTGACTCCTGGTTCAATGAAGCTTACCGCCTCGGTGGTGACGGTCGAGATGGCGAACAAACAGGGGGCGATAGGTAAGATGGCGAGGCTCCTTAAAATTTGTATATGTTTTGTTTTTTGTAGAATATAACGGGGTCCCTTTGCGGGACTGAATGTATATACCTTTTTTGTCACAATGTATGAATCATACTTTTGTTGTTATTCTTTTTATGTTGTTCTTTGTTTTTCGGAACTTTACCTCCGCAGAACTGATATTCGTTTGTTTGTAGAAGATTCATCGCCTCTTTGGGTAACGCCGAAGTGGTACTGGAGGTCTCGGGGGTGGTCCCCTAGGGCTAACCGTCGTCGTAGATAAGTCAAAACCCGATCTTAGTGAATAAATAAGACGAAATTTTAACCGTTGTTTGAATGTTGTTCATCGTAATCGAGCTTGACTGACGCTTAATGGCGGTGGCTTTTGCCAGTAGGATGTAACTTCAACTGTCGTCGAAGTGTTATCTGTCTTCGTCGAGCATGGTCGACGTTTAATGGCGATGTCCTTAGCCAATAGGATGTAACTTCAACTGGCATCGAAGTGTTATCCGTCGTCGTCGAGCAGGGTCAATGTTTAATGGCGATGGCCTTAGCCAATAGGATGTAACTTCAAATGTTGTTGAAGTGTTATCCGTCGTTGTCGAGCAGGGTCAACGTTTAATGGCGATGACCTTAGCCAATAGGATGTAATTTCAACTGTCGTTGAAGTGTTATCCATCATCGTCGAGCAGGGTCGACGTTTAATGGCGATGACTTTAGCCAATAGGATGTAACTTCAACTATCGTCGAAGCGTTATCCGTCGTCGTCGAGCAGGGTCGACGTTTAATGGCGATGGCCTTGTCCAATAGGATGTAACTTCAACTGTCATCAAAGTGTTATCCGTCGTCGTCGAGTAGTGTCGCTGTTTAATGGCGATGGCCTTAGCCAATAGGATGTAACTTCAACAGTCGTTGAAGTGTTATCCATCGTCGTCGAGGAGGGTCGACGTTTAATGGCGATGGCCTTATCTGATATGATGTAACTTCAATTGTCGTCGAAGATTTATTTGTCGTTATTGAGCAAGGTCGACGTTTAATGGCGATGGCCTTAACCAATAGGATGTAACTTCAACTATCGTCGAAGTGTTATCCGTCGTCGTCGAGCAGGGTCGACGTTTAATGGTGATGGCCTTAGCCAATAGGATGTAACTTCAAATGTCGTCGAAGTGTTATCCGTCATCGTCGAGCAGGGTCGATGTTTAATGGCGATGGCCTTAGCTAATAGGATGTAACTTCAACTGTCATCGAAGTGTTATCCGTCGTCGTCGAGCAGGGTAGACGTTTAATAGCGATGGCCTTAGCCAATAGGATGTAACTTCAACTGTCATCGAAGTGTTATCCGTCGTCGTCGAGCAGGGTCGACATTTAATGGCGATGGCCTTAGCCGTTTACACAATGGAGATGGTGGCCTTAGCCGTTTACACAATGGAGATGGTGGCCTTAGCCGTTTACAGAGTGGAGATGGTGGCCTTAGCCGTTTACACAATGGAGATTCACCTAGGCTAGTCCCTTTATTATATCGGCTTGGAGAGCATGTCGAGTGGGTGATATGATAAACTTGTCCTCAGATACCCCCAGGTGTCCCCTTCGCCGCCTCGTTAAAAACCACCCCGAGAAAACCCAATTGGGACAAAACTCGGGTAAGGGAAAAAGAAGCACGACTCGGGAGACGCCTTACAAAAATGGAAGTACTTGAGGTGGGCGATGTTCCAGTTGTTTTGGAGTGTTTTTCCTTCCATTGTTTCCAACTGGAATGCTCCTTTGCTCGCTGCTGCTGTGATTTTATATGGTCCGTTCCAATTGGTGCCCAATTTTCCTTCGCTCGGGTCTTTTGACGCCAACGTTTTGGCTTTGAGGACGTAATCACTCACTTTGAGAGGTTTTATTTTGGCTTTTTTGTTGTAATACCTTTCGACCTGTTATTTTTGGGCCATCATTCTTATGTGGGCCATGTCCCTTCGTTCATCGGCCTCGTCGAGGTCTTGAAGTCTATTCATGTCGTTATTTGCTCCGCTGGTATGTGAATACCTTAGGCTTGGTTCTCCGATTTTGATGGGTATGACCGCATCGATTTCTTAGACCAGTGAGTATGGTGTTTCTTCCGTGCTGGATTTGGGCGTGGTCCGATATGACCACAGCACTTCTGGTAGTAGTTCGGGCACAACCCTTTGGCTTCTTCGAGTTTCTTTTTCAGTATGTTCAGTATCATTTTGTTGGAAGATTCTGCTTGGCCGTTGGCAGCGGGGTGAAATGGCGTGGAGAGTATTCGCTTGATGTGCCATTTCTCGAAGAACTCAGTTGTCTTTTTGCCAATGAATTGGGGGCCATTATCGCAGTTGATTTCCTTGGGGATGCCTAAACGGCATATGACGTTTTTCCATATGAAGGCGATGGCTTCCTGTTCACGTATCTGGGCGTACGCACCTGCTTCTACCCACTTGGAGAAATAGTCAGTTAAAACTAATAGAAATCGTACCTTTCCTCGTCCCGCTGGTAGGGGACCGATTATGTCCATTCCCCACTTAATGAAGGGCTAAGGTAAGGTTACTGAGTGGAGAGGCTCTCCTGGTTGATGTATCATGGGGGCATACTTTTGGCGCTGTTCGCATCTGCGAACGTACTCAGCTGCCTTTTTTTCATAGTGGGCCAGTAATAACCGGCTCGGATGATGCAACGGACGAGGGAGCGATTACCTGTATGGGCACCACAATGACCCTCATGCACCTCTTCAAGTACTTACCTCGTTTGGTGAGGCCCTAGGCACTTAGCGAGGGGTCCGCCAAACGTCCTTTTGTAGAGATCGTGATTTATCAGGCTGTATTGGGCGACTTGTACGCGGAGCTTCTTTGCTTCTTTTTTGTCGAGTGGGAGTGTCCCGTCCTGCAGATAGGAGATAAACTGGTTGCGCCAGTCCCAAGTCAGATTTAAAGAGAGTACCTCAGCGTGATCGATGGCTGAGTGGAGGAGGGTGACTACACTCTCCCTATTGATATTTTTGGTTGATGCGGCCAGTTTTGCTAAGCCGACTGCTTCGACATTTTGCGCCCTAGGGATTTGCTCAAAGTGGCACTCGTCGAACTCAGGCATCAACTTGTGGATTTCTGATTTGTATTTTTGTAGTCTCTGCTCCTTAATTTGGTAAGTCCCGGTGAACTGGTTCACCATGAGTTGGGAATCGCAATGGAGGATGAGTCGTCGAGCCTCGTATTTGATGGCTAACTTCATACCTGCAACCACAGCCTCATACTCGGCTTCATTGTTAGTCATCTCGGGGAATCGTATGGACTAACAAATTATTTTGCCCATAGGGACTTCGAGAACGAGTCCCAATCCCGATCCCGAGTCATTATGGTGTCGTCAGTGTAGAGAGTCCAAAGGTCGGTACTAGGGGAAGCACGAATGGCCTCCAGTTCCACCTACGACAATATCTCTGTGCTGAAGTCGGCGACAAAGTTGGCACGTACCTGCGACTTGATGGCATTTCTTGGGTGATAGGATATGTCGTGCTCGCTGAGCTCTATGGCCATCTAGCGAGCCTGCCCGATAGCTCAGGCTTATGTAGGATGCTTCTCAGGGGGAAGGTCGTACTTTTATGGGGTGCCACTATAATAGGGTCTAAGCTTTCGTGGAGCTACGACCAGTGCCAGGGCCAACTTCTCGAGGAGTAGGTACCGTGTTTCGATATCCACTAGGGTTTTGCTGATATAATAAATAGGAGATTGCGTACCATTATTTTCGCGGACCAAGACTGCGTTGACAGCGACTTCGGACACCGCCAGATATACCAGCAAAGATTCGCCTGAGTTTGCTTTGACTAGCAACGGTGGCGAAGTTAAGTATGCTTTTAATTTTCTCAAGGCCTCGACGCATTCCTCGTTCCACTGCAGCCCGTGATATTTTCTCAACATGTTGAAAAACTTATGGCACCTGTTGGAGGATCGCGAGATGTACCTGGATAGGGCGGCTATTCGTCCTGTCAACTTTTGTACCTGCTTTTTGCTGTACAAAGTCTCAGGTATTGCATCTATTGCCTTGATCTGGTCCGAGTTGATCTCGATACCTCGTTGTGATACGAGGAAACCCAAAAACTTTCCCGAGGCCAAGCCGAAGGCGCACTTTTTCGGGTTCAACTTCATCCCGTACCATCTTAGTATCTCGAAGGCTTCTTTTAGATGGTCGATGTGATCTTCTTTCTTTGCCGACTTCACTAGCATATCGTTGATATGGACCTCCATGGCCTTGCCAAACTGTTCCTTGAACATTTTGGTAACCAGTCTCTGATACGTTGCCCCTGCGTTTTTGAGTCCGAAGGGCATCACCTTGTAGCAATACGTCCCTTGGTGGGTGATAAAAGTTGTATTTTCTTGGTCCTCCTCGTCCATCATGATCTGGTTGTAGCCGGAGTAGGCATCTAAGAAGCTTAGCAGTTCATGTCCTACCGTGGAGTCGATCAACTGGTCGATGTGCGGTAATGGGAACGAATCTTTCGGGCATGCCTTTTTAAGGTCAGTGAAATCCACACACATTCTCTATTTCCCATTTTTCTTTTTGACCATGATGACATTGGCGACCCATTGGGGGTGCTTTGATTCTCTGACAGACCCGTTAGCTAGTATCTTATCTACTTCTTTACTGACTGCCTCGTTGATTGCGGCATTGAACTTCCTTCTAATTTTCCACACGGGCGGATATAGTGGGTCAACGTTCAGCTTGTGAGTGGCGATATCTTTCGGGATTCCTGGCATATCTGAATGAGAAAAGGCAAAAAAATATGCGTGATTAGATAGAAATTCATGGTACTTACTTGGGTCGCAGAGGCTGTGCCCAATGTAGGCTTTCTTTGTGTGGTCGTTGCTGTCCAGTTAAACTGGGTCGAGATCCTAGACCGTCGCTTTGCAGGCTTCTACGACATCTGGATCTTTGATGGCTTCCATCATCGGGTCGACCTTAGTCCCCGACATGCTTGATCGCTATGCCTCCGCACTTGCTCATTTCAACTGTTTGGTGTGGGCACAATCTTGAGCGATTCGGTAGCATTCTTGTGCGGTGCGCGGCTCGCCCCGAATGCTAAATACTCCCCATGGGGTAGGGAACTTGATCATTTGGTAGAAGCTTGAGGGGACTGCTCGCATGGCATGTATCCAAGGGCGTCCTATGATGGCGTTGTAGGCCGTCTCCTGGTTCATGACGTGGAAAGTGGTTTCCAGCGTGACTCCCCCCGCTAAAACCGGCAACGATATCTCCCCCGAGGTTCGTTCTACTGCATTGTTAAAATATGTCAGTGTTATGCAACGCGGTATTATCTTATCTTCGAGTCTCATTTGCACGAGGACTCTTGGATGGATAATGCAAGCACCGCTTCCGTCGTCAACCATGATTCTCTTAACATCAGTATCGGCAATACGTAAAGTTATGACCAAGGCATCATAGTGAGGAAAAGACAAACCGTCGGCATCGGACTTATCGAAGGTGATACTTTCTTCGACGTCATCATACCGTTCGTGTGCGATTGTTCGTTTCAATTTGTGCGTGGTAGTGAAATTTACGTGGTTGATTGCTGAATCATCGCCGCCTCCGACGATCATGTTTATGGTGCGTGCTGGCGAAGGTGGTTTCGGCAGCCCTTGGGGTTGTTCCCGCCCTCGTGCGAAGTTGGTCTTTCCCTTATCGCTAAGCATCTCCCTCAGGTATCCTTGGTTTAGCATCCTGACTACCTCTTGTTGTAGACCTATGTAGTCTTCGATTTTGTGTCCTCTTTCCTAATGGAACTCGCACAGGACGTTCGACCTCCTTGTGGTAGGATCTGATTTCATTTTCTGCGGCCATTGCACCTTGGTGCCCAACTTCTCCAATGCGTACACTATTTCTAAAGGAGACATGCAAAAGTTATGGGCGGATAATAAAGGGGGCATACCTTTTTCATTTCGAAGTGGAGCGACATGTCATTGTAATGCCTCTGTGTGCCTCGACGGTGGTGGATGGGAGGATCTAACATTGGGCTGATGCCTTTCTTTGTCGAAGCGCGGGAGTTGTTCCCGTCGCCCGTCGTTGCGTCGATCCCTTCTTACATCTGATTGTATCGTCGTTAGCCATTGGGTCGGTCCATTGAGGTCGTCCTCATCCGCTCGTACTTCGGCACAATAGGCGTTGTGGATCTCTTCCCATGTGGTGGGGGGATATTTCATGAGTCGGCTCAGTAGCTTTTTGGTCGCCCTCAAACCATCTCTGTTCAGCCCGTTTTAGAAAGCTGCGACTGCCATGCCTTCCGATACATTTGGTAGGATTATCCTTACCCTGTTGAACCTGGCCAGGAAGTCCCTGAGTCCCTCTCCTACGGTTTGCCTGACAGTGAAGATATCGTTGACCCTGGCCTCTGCTTTCTTTGCTCCTGCATGGACGGTGGCGAACTTATCCGCCATTTCTTCGAATGTTGATATTGTCCTAGCTGGTAGCTGAGAGTACTATGTTAGGGCCCCCCGTCAACGTTTTTCCGAACTTTTTCAGCAATACGGATGGTACTTTTCTTTTGACAAATCATTGCCCTTCACAGTGGTCACATAGTGGATCAGGTGGTCTTCGGGATCCGTAGTCCCATCATATATCCTCAAGTAAGGTGGCGTCTTGAAGGTTTTCGGGATCGGGTGAGGGGCAGCCTCCTCGCTGTACGGCTGTTCGACGAATCTTCCTACGTTGCGTTTTGGCAATAACTTAGGAGCACCGGGAATTTTGTCTACTCTTTCCTGATGCTCTTTCATTTGATCTCGAAGTGCCTTATTCTCATTCTCCATTTCTTCCATGTTCTTAAGGATGGCTGCGAGTGCACCATTGTGGTCCTGGACATCGATGTGGGTGTTATTTGTTCGTACAATATCGGGTTCACCGGCGGTGGCGGCGATGTCTGCCACTGATGGATTTCTAATGTTGCTTTGGGGTGACTTTTCAAGAAAGCTACCTAGAGTGTTCATCAACCACTCCTCTAGTAGTTTCTTGACCCTCGGGAGTGGTGTTTCTTTGACTGCAAATTTAGAGGCTCCTTTTTCGTACAAGATTATCAGGTCTTCAGATGAAGAGGGTGAGATCTCTCCATCCGATGCTCTACCAGGTTTTGTACTCAAGATGTTCTCTCTGCTGGCCTCGTTGAGAGGGTCTATGAGATTGGCTGTGACGCCTGCTATTACTTTCATTCTTGCGTCATTTTCTGCCATTTTTGGCTTCTGTAGGGTGTAAAGAACAGTGGTTCGTTGTTCTTTTTTGATATTCTAGGTGCAAACTATGATTTCGATTGCCAAAATTCCCACAGACGTCACCAAATTGTTTGACTCAAAAGATACTATATACTTTTTAAGTGAAAACAATCAAAATGAATCAAAGGTAGATCGCAATCGAAGATAATGAGACCTAGATATATGTATTATCTTTGTTATTGCTTCCAATAGGTTGGAGAGAGAGAGAGAGAGAGAGAGAGAGAGAGAGAGAGAGAGACCCTGTTCAATGAAAACCAGATCACCCTTTTTACAACATTGGGATCCCCCTTTATATAATAGGGGACGCTCCGTGAAATAATAAAATAATACAGAGATTGGTCGCGTTCCTTCGAGGAGACGACGAGACCGATGGTACACTTCACTCCGACATTCTTAGGTCGTGCCCTTGCTTCGGTTAGCGTATATTCATTGGTCGTTCCTATCAATGTGGAGACATAATAGGCAAAATTTGACCCTAAACAGGTACTGGTGTAGGATTTAATTGGTCTTATTAGCTGATTACTATGTGTAAGTGAGCACGATCTCATCTTTACAATTATAACATTGGACCCCAAATTACTTTTAAGTTGTCCAAATTCAAACGCGCCTTCAATATCTTGAAACAACAAAGCCAAAATATCCTTGTATCGTGTAGATATGTGACTTTGAATATGACTTTATAAAATTCAAATTTAATACTTATATCTCTCGAACTATAAACTGGTCTGAGTAGAGGCAACTCTATGGGTCAAGCATTTAAGGTTTGTATATTTAAAATTATAAGTTCATATTTACTATTTATTATAGTTTTAATAATTTTTTACACATAAATTTATATCTATTATTTATTATAGTTTTAATAATTTTTTACACATAAATTTATATCTGAATTCAATCGAACCCATTAAATTCTAACTTATGCTGCAGAGTATAACCCACTTAAAACGTGATTTATTAATGCAGTCAACATGTGGCTAATTTATAGAGGGGAGAAAATATGAAGAGAAGAAGTGAAAATTACTTGAACCATAAATATAGAGAAAACTAGTTAAGTTGTGTATGCTACGTGCGGTCAAATATATCTCTTTGAGTTTTCTGTTGATAAAAAGGAGATAAAACATTTATACCAAAAATTAAAAATAATACTCCCTCCGTTTCAATTTAAATGAGGTAGTTTGATTTGATACGGAGTTTAAGAGAAAAAAAGATTTTGAAATTTGTGGTCTTTAAAACTTAAGGGGTAAAAGCTTTGTGGGACCATGCCACTTGTGTAGTTATAAAAGCTTCTCGTTAAGGGTAAAATGAGCAAAATTAAGAGTTTAAAGTTGAATTATTTTCAAATTTAGAATTGTATCATTTATTTTAAGGCAAATTAAAAAGGAAAGTACAATATATAATCTGAAACAGAGGGAGTATTTAATAAGACATATATATATATATATATATATATATATATATTTAAAAATAAAATGTATAAGAAGAATTACACATGAAAGAATACAACAACAACCCAGTATAATCCCACTTAGTGAGGTATGGGGAGGGTAGTGTGTACGCAGACCTTACCCCTACCTTGGGGTAGAGAGGCTATTTCCAAATAGACCCCCGACATCCTTCCCTCCAAGAACTTCCCACCTTACTCTTGGGGAGACTCGAACTCACAACCTCTCGGTTGGAAGTGGAGGTTGCTTACCATCAGAACATGAAAGAATAAAGAAGAAAAATTCAACTAAAAGTGTCATACAAAAATAAGTATTTGTTATGAAATATAGCTCAAAGTAATAATATAGAACAAGGAAAAACAAGCATATACAATATCACTTCTCATCCTCTATTTATAGTATTGCATAGAGGTATACCAAAAAATATCATAACATGTCATTAGGCATTTGAGATCATATAGGAAGATTATGTGGGAGATTATGGAGTTACAATCATAATTCCATAAGTATTAGAGTAGTGAGAGTTATGGAGATAATGGAGAAAAGTAGTGAGCATTACTCCTTTGGTGGCTATGGACATCCACCATAATTCAATATTTTATAATTCTCCCCCTAGGATTTTCATAGATATTGTACCTCGTTAAAACTATACTAGAAAAAAATCTCATGGAAAAAAAATTCTAGTGAAGGAAAAAGAGTACACATATTGCTTGCTGCCTCATTAAAAACCTTGACAGAAAAACTCAGTGGGATAAACCCGTAGCTAAGGTAAAAAAAGTACATCATGTATTTACATCCCGCTGATAAAAACATCACTTAGTGTTTTGGAAATGACTTTACTTTTCGAAAATGACGCACTTCACTCCCGTATACCAGCTTCTCAAATATTGAGGTTGGTAATGATTCATTGAACATATCCACCAAAATATCAATCAAATAAATTTGTTGAACATCTACATCACTAATCTGCCGAAGATCATGTCTGAAAAGAACTTTGGTGAAATGTGCTTTATTTTGTTGCCTTTTATATATTTTTTTTTCAATTGAGATAAGCAAGCAACTTTGTCTTCAATATTATTAAAGTCTTCCTTTTCAAAGAAAGTCACACATCTATTGTGTGTTGAGTCACTTGCTTTATAAGTTGCTAATATCTTGGCATGACTTGAATCAATAATTGATAACCTTTGTAGAATATCATAGTATAATAATATCCTCATATTCAAATAGATTGCTTAAAGAACTAACTTCAGCTAGGGGTGTACAAACGAAACCGACAAACCGCACCAATCCGATAATTCGAGTCAAACCGAGAAAAAAAACCCGATTATGGGTTAGTTTGATTTGGTTTGGTGTTGGAAAAAAAAACCCGATCATAATTGGTTTGGCTTGGTTTTAACTAAAGAAAGTCAAACCGAAACCAAACCAACCCGATATTACATATACATAAATTTTAAATATATTCAATATATAAATACACTTATTGTGATGTAATTTATAAATCTTTCTTAAAAGATTTTATAATTTTATTTTTTGAGATATTATTTTAATGTTGTACTTAGAATTTTTGAATGCTCCAATAAATTTTATAGCCATTAATATTAGTAAATTAAATAGTGCTAACAAAAGCCCAAACCAAAATCAAATCAATACTATAATTCTAACAAAAGACATTTAATTTAATACTACAAATGGGAATGTATTGAACATCTATTTTTTATTTTGCAATAATTTAGATAAAAATGCATAACCTATTTTTATTTTTTCTTTAGTGTTTAGTCATGTATTTAATAATCCCTTATTAGTCTACTTATTTAGCATGACTTAGTACTCTTAGATTATGTTTATTTTTATTATGGCTTTTTAATTAGCAATATTTATATTACATAATTTTATTGTCTTTATTGTTGAATATTTTAGGATAATGTCATGATATATCTCATATTTCGTATTATTTTCTTGGAAAATACTTTATATAGTTGTATATTACTAGGACTAAAGAAATATTTTGAGCATAGTTTATATGTTTTGTTCTACAAAGATTTTACCGGAAAAAAAACCCCGAAAAAACCCGAATAACCCGAAAACCCGAGAAAACCTGAGAGCGAAAAACCCGAGTTTTATTGGTTTGGTTTGGTCTTTAGATTTAATAATCTGACACAATTAGTTTGGTTTGGTAATTGTAAAATCTGAACCAACTCGACCTATATACACCCCTAACTTCAGCTATGCATTGCTTGATCAACTAAACCTTGGCAATATTTGTTAAAATAAACAAATCTATATCAAGGATTCTTTTTGTAATATAATACTAATTGTATTCCAATATCTCCATATAGGAATAAAACTATATCTTGCTAGAATATTATACTCATGATTGTAGCAAGATATATTAGTGCACCAATTGTAATAGACACAAAAAAAAAATACATTCGCCATGATTGCTCAAATCCACATAAGAATTTCCTGAAGTTTTATTTAATAAATTTTTTGAAAACCATAATATGCTTCAAAAGAATTTAAATCTTTCAAGGATTTTTATTGTATGCATATCAAATGTATTGTCAGACCAAAACCTGAAATGACTGCATTCACCACAGGAGAACATGTCTCCATATAACTAATGCGAGGATATTTATAAATTTTCTTGTGCCACAAATCATCTTTATGTCTATCGATTTGATTTTTTTAATTTATTTAACTTTTCGCGCAAGAACACATTTATACCTCCACTGGCTAACTTTCAGGTGTTGGGACTATCCGTCCAATTTTATATTTTTCAGCTGAAGTCAATTTTCATTGTGTATTTTTTATTTGGTCAATCATTTATCTGTCAAAATTTCATGACAAAATTGAGCTCAAAATCCTCGCCAACATTCATAATATTGAGTTCTATATTATATCAACAATAGCGTCAACGATTATTTTATATCGGTTCTATCATCACTCAATAATGACATAACTTATTAAGATCTCATTATTTTCAGTTACATGAGCATCTCCCATGAGATCTTATAAAGTGTTATGTCATGTTGCTCTTATAAAACACTTGCCTTCTTATCATGACCATCTTGATCATTTGCTCCTCCCTTGCTGTACCATCCCAAAGAATTGCTGTAAATTACCTATTAGCCATTAAATTTATTTTTAATACCAACAAACGTACGCGTCGAATGGAATATTTTACCAGCCTTCTATATAGTAGGAGTAGTAAAGTAATATAGATTACATAAGTTTGTACAGTAGGAATTAACGTAGGAATCCTTTATTTATTAGGTTTTCTAATTGGTTTTGGTATATATAGGTAATGTTACCCATTTAATAAAATCAAAGCCTCAAACGCTATGGCTAAAGAAAAAGTCTCAAACCGTTAACCCTCTCCGCGAATCATCTATCACCTCTCTATTCAACGTCCTTGAACAAAAATAATGTCGGTGATGATAGTAACGAGTTTGGGAGACATGGTAGTTGATTTGTTTACAGATCGCTGCCCTTTGACATGTAAGAATTTCTTGAAGCTGTGTAAGATTGGTTATTACAATGGCTGCCTCTTCCACACGGTTCAGAAGAATTACATTGCGCAAACTGGAGATCCCGCTGGAACGGGGTCCGGGGGTGATTCAGTATACAAATTCTTATACGGTGACCAGGCTCGTTTCTTTGGAGATGAAATTCATTCGGATATAAAGCATTCAAAAAGGGGAACTTTAGCCATGGCTAGTGCTGGGCAGAACCTAAATGCTTCTCAATTCTATATCACACTGCGCAATGATCTCGATTACCTTGATGGGAAGCACACTGTTTTTGGACAAATAGCAGAAGGGCTTGACATATTGAATAGGATTAATGAAGCTTATGTGGATGAAAAGGATAGGCCATATAAAAATATCCGAATTAAGCACACATACATATTGGACGATCCTCCTCAACTAAGAGACTTGACAAATATTCCTCATGCTTCACCTGAAAGAAAGCGAAAAGATGATGTGCGATTAGAAGATGATTGGGCGCCAATGGATGAGCGACGAGGTGTAAAAGGATTTGAGGAGGTTCTGTTGTGGTGGAACCCAAATGTATATATTGTGAATGAGTTACAACTACTATACTAAAAATTATGGCAGCCATCAAATAATAAATAAGACAATAAAATAACAATAAAAGGAACACCGGAATTTACGAGGTTCAGCTAATTTTGCCTACTCCTCGGGCACAACCAATATTTTATTCCACTCCAAAAATACAAGTGAAATAATACAAAAGAGAGAAGATACAAATGTCTTAAGAAGATAAGAAGGCAAATGAGAGGTGTGTTTAAATCCTAAACATTATGCCTCCTTTTATAGGAAAACATTTCCTACCAATTGCCTAAACCACCGATGTGGGATGAAGATTTTGACATATTCAACAAATCTCCACCTTGGCAAAATTCCACATCTTCAATTTTCTCTCGGTAACAAATTTTGGTTGTGTCTTCATCTTCAATCTTCAATGTTCAACAATGTTGATCAAATCCAAACAATGTTGAAACTTGATCGCAGTTACCACTTTGTCAGCATATCAGCAGGATTCTCTGTAATATAAATTTTCTTCACCGTGACTCCACCCTCTTCTATGATTTCTCGTACAAAATGATACCAAACATCAATGTGCTTTGTCCTTGCATGATAAACTTGGTTTTTCACTAATTGAATAGCACTTTGACTATCACAAAAAATTATGATACCTTTTTGTTCAATACCAAGCTCCTTTAGCAATCCTTGAAGCCAAATTGCCTCCTTCACAACCTCTGTAATAGTCATATACTCTGCCTCTGTTGTAGATAAAGCAACTGTTGACTGCAAAGTAGACTTCCAACTAACTGGTGCTTTTGCAAAAGTAAACACATAACCAGTAGTTAATCTTCATTTGTCCAGATCACCCGCAAAATCTGAGTCACAATATCCAACTACAGACTGATTGTCTTCCCGCTAAAAAACTAACCCAACATCTACAGTATTATGAATATACCGTAGAATCTACTTCACAGCTTGCCAATGCTCATTTCCTGGATTATGCATATATCTGCTAATAACTCCAACAACTTGTGAAATGTCAGGTCTCGTACAGACCATTGCATACATCAAGCTACAAACAACATTTGCGTATGGCACCTTTGACATATACTCTAGTTCAGCTTTATCCTTTGGCGATGTCACACCTTTTTTTACATACCTACCCCGAAGGATAAACGTATAAAGGAGTTTTTTCATTTAAAGTGACATTATTCGAATTGGAATTATTTATTTATCTTTAGAGTCGCCACTTGGGATATGATTGGCTTTTTGGTGTCCCAAGTCACCGATTTAATTTAAATCCCAAATCGAGGAAAATTGTCGACTTCCTAATTGGAGTCTGCGAACCAGAAATTCTGTGTAAGGAATTCTGTTGACCCGAGGGAAGGTGTTAGGCACCCCTGAATCCCGTGGTTCTAGAACGGTCGCTTAAATTATTATAAATGGCTAAAAGTTTAATTTTTATACACGCTCCAAATTATAGTGCAATTTTATAATTATTTACCGCTTTTTAACTATTTTTACGAAAGTGAACGTCGTTTAAAAACGTATTTTTGGATCACGTCACATGAAATGCACCCGGATCCTCGACACATTCTTATTCAACGTTTTTGAATTTAGATTTGGGTTGCATGAAATGCACACCCGAGTTTAAGAAGGTAATATTATTAAAAGCGCGCCTAAAGCGACTGACGTATTATTTACTTTTGGGAAAGCCGTGAAATTTGCTAAACGGCCTGTCCCGAATTCTAAATATTTTTTGAATTAAAATTTTTAATGAGGGCCCCGCAATTTGTATTTGGTTTGGCGAGGCTTGTCTCATTTTATTAAAAGGTCGTCCTAAAGCAAATTATAATTTTTAATTTGTCTCTAAAAGGCCAATTAATTCACAAATATAAATTCGGACTCCGAATTCAAATAAAAGGGAAGACCCTTTTAGCTTGAACCCGCTACCTAATTCGAAACCCAATTTTAATATTTGTGAATTAATTACCCGTATTCCTATTAAATGTTCAAAAGCTAATTCATGTCATTTTTTTATTCCAGGTCCAATTTTATTGTACGATTGGTCCACCAATTGGCCCAAACCGTCTTTAAATTAACGAGTATACCACACGGCCCAAAATTTATTTAGAGAGCAGGTGCAATAGTCATGAAAATAAAACTAACGAATGCAAACACCAATTAATTACCAATTACATCTCAGAACCATCATGAGTTTAGATCCCCTTTAAACAACACGTAAACAAAGGAAATTGAAACATGAGGATATGAATTCGATCAGGTGTTCGTGATTACTTAATTATCACTTGTAATATTGGATATTCTAAACTCAAACTAATTGCTGACACTTACCAACCTCTTTTGAACCCATCCTTTATTTACAAGACTAATGAACTTAAACTCCTACTTCAATCCTTTCAAACATGTTTCATGACTGCGATGCTGAATGGACTTAACTACTAAACTCGCCATCATCTGTGAACCTTTTATCACTAAGTGTTTGTTAAAATTGAAATAGTTATACAATCTAGAATAAGAATATAGATACAGTCTCAATCAGTAAAACAATGCAATCTAAATGACAACTATGTGGATTTAATAGCAACGAAATCTGAGTGAGTATAATACTAAACTAGCCTATAACACTACTGAATAAGTGCTACAAATCGGTAGTTCCAAAAGTCCCAATCATACAGTCAAATTCATGTATATAAGCTTTAGAGTTTAAACTATACTAATCAAATAAACTAAACTACACACATCAACATGCATAACTTTCAGGAACCACTGAGGCCATTTTATTGAATTTCCATGTTGAATCAGCTCCAATACAATCAGGATGAGAAGTAGTACTTGGTTTTGAATTACAACAGGAGAAAATAAAAGTCAGCAACAAGTAATGAGCCCACAACAGCCAACAAATCAGTCAAACTATCATGAGGTGTTTAAAACCAAGCAAAATCCAAGCACACGACCACAAATCAACGGGAATGTATTCAAGTAGACTCGAAATACTCCAAAATGCTTCAGCAAACCACAAATCTCAAGCAAACCAGTTTAATTGTACCCAAGGTTAAACAAAATTAGACCAAACTGTTTCTGGAACTTTCAATTATCAGAGTTACACCTAGGAAATGTAAATCAGTAGCTATAAGTTGAAAATTCTCTCAAAGGTTCAATGGAACAGTAATATTTTTGGATTTTTTATTGGATTTCTATGTTTTTTTTTTTCTGAATTTTTTGAAGGTTTGAATTTCAAAATCAGATTTTAAAATTGAAGAGGAAGTTTTGGGGAAAATTTGGAGGCTAAAAACTTTCTAATTTTTCCCAGGGATCCAAACTTGTTAAACAAGGTATGTTGATGCCTTTTTATAGGCAAAATTAGGGTGCAACTTCAGATTTTATTATTTTCAATTTAGTCCTTCATTATTTTCAGTTTAATCCCTCTATTTTGATTTGCTCAACAAGTAAATACCTCTATTGTGCTAATATTTACAATAAAGTCTATTCTAGAAAGTCCTATACCCATTACAATTCCTATACTACCCTTTCCCCTACTTTGAAATTACTATTCCTAAAGAAACTACCCTTTTTCAATGCCCAAACTACCCTTCTTACCTTCTACAATTACTGCTCAACCAAAACCTCTTCAGCTGTAATACAACTAAATCCTAAAACTCTAATAAAGCATCCACTTGATAATAACTGAACTGAACAACTAATTAAGCTAATTAATCAAAGAACAAACTCATTATGGACTTCAATTTTAACAAGAACCAATGGTTTAAAAAAATCATTCAACTGAAACCAATCAATTAAGCTAATTAAACCTGAATTAACACCTAAAATTATACTAACGATTGACTGACTAAAACTGAACAAGGGCTAATTAAATCTGTATTAACACCTAAACGATTGACTGACTAAAACTGAACAAGACAAAAACAAGCTAAACAAACGGAATGAAAATCAAACTAAGAACTCACATAAACATGCATTACTTGACAGAAATTTCGCAAGTAAATTACTAATTAAACTATTCAGAGACTACAAGCTACACTTAGTTAAAAGTATAACAAGAATCAAACTAATCAAAACTAAAAATGGGAGAAATGACTTACAGAATCTCCGACCAGCCAAATCATCTGAATCCTCCAAGATTCCTGACGCGTAACATCCCTAATCGTGTGTTTTCAAAAGAAAACATATGATTAGGGATTTTACGATCCGAAATCACAAAGATTTAAATTAGGGTTCTTGGCCGGAAAAATTTAAAATTAATTTTTGAGGAGTTCCAGGCAGATTCGAGGAAAGGAAATTATGGATTTGGGTTGAGGGAGGTCAGGGAAGTCGTTGGTGTGAATTTGGAACGGTTTGGAAAAGGTGGCATCATGGCTGGAAAGTTTGAAATGAATATTCGAGGGTTTTTGGCAAGATTTGAAAGAAACTAAAGGTGGGAGTGAGAGGAGGAGGGCAAGGCGGGTTGGTGGTGTTAATTTGATGGTTAATAGCATAAGTGGTGTTCGCCGCCGGTAGGGTTCCGGCGGCAAGGTTTTTGCATATTTGAAATGATTGGCTAGGATTTGAAGGGAGAGGGGTTTGGATTTGGAAAGGGGAAGAGAAGAGGAGACTGTGGTAAAATTTTGGGAGTGATTGGAGGTTGGCCGACGGCGGCGGCGATTTCCGGTCGGCGGCGATAGGGCGGAGGACGACGGAGACGGTGGGGTGTTACAGGTAGGGGAGTACGAGGAAGGAGGAGTTATGTCTGGGGTTTGAGACGAATGTTTGGACAATTATATCCAAATGTAACAATTAATTGTGGCTGTT
>MU680459.1:3521-18172 GCA_026770625.1 Nicotiana glauca | reverse complement strand
CATTTTGATTTGATCTAAGTTTCTAGCCTGAATTGCTGACTGAGTTGATAAGTTGAATTGATTATAGGTGCTGTAGTTTAGTTAATTAATTAGATGAATTTGGTTATAGCTGATGGGTAGTGAGTGCAGTAGTTTCAGGGGTAATTTGGGAATAAAACTTGAAGAAGTATTTAATTGTTCTATCCAATAAGTACCAGTTGAATTAAACTAATACATTAGTGGGGAACATAACATGGTGATATGGGAAGGGGTTAAACAATCGGCTGCCAATAACTTTGAATAAAACAAATCAACAAAACATTCAATAGTGGGCCGTAAGGGAATATCATGGGTAGAAAATGGTTTGAATAAAGGTTTTTAAGAAGCTGGAAGGGGGCTGGAATGAGGATAAATAGGAACACTTTGGATAGAAGAGGGGGTTGGTTTTTGAATCCAAAAAAAAATTAGTTTCTTAGAGAGTTGAAGGAGATCATTTTAAAATTTATCTTGAGAGCTTTAAGGGTCAGGTCTTGGGGTTTAGTTAAAAAGAGTGAGGAAGGTTTTCGAGGGTCTTGAATCAGACCTTTAGAGTGTCGAGAGGTTCCTAATTCAAATCAGTTCTTAAGAGGGACTTTAAGAGGTTTAAAAAATCAGTCTCGAAAGCTCCTGGAATCAATTTGAGAGGGCATTTGAAAGTATTTGGTGATTTATTTGAGGGTTGCTGGATATTATCTGATTGCCAAAAGTTGGTCTATGACTGCCTAGTTCAATTCTAGTAAATGCAGTGTTTTAGTTAAGCTTCTTTCTTCCTGGGCATTTTGACTGTGGTTTGGTCTTGAATTGGTTCCCTGAACGTTTGCTGGTGTTATTTGCTGCTGCCTGCTGTTACTCTTGCTGATTCCTTCTTTTCCTCATTCCCTTTAATTTTCCAGGTATTTGTTTCTCTCCTGATGTATTGAAGCTGAGATTGAAGTGGAAATGCAAATGAAATGTTTACCCCTTTTGCTTATTGAGCTCTGCCTGTTTTAGACCACTATGTATTGATGCCTAAATAATTTAGATGAAATACCTTAATGTAGTCTAGTTATAATTTGCATATGACTGTATAACTGGACTGAAATTGGATTATAATTGGATTGTGTTAGATGATAGCTGTTCAGTTTATGTATTTTAGACGTTGGTTGTTTCAATTAGTTGCGTTATCAGTATAGCGTAGCGTGGTCAAATTTGCTTTCAATAAGTTATAGAGAAATAGGTCCAAATAGTTTTTCAGCATGCTATTTCAATATTTCCAAATATGAGATCGCGAGTTATGTGACTGAATGATGCTAGTTTGAACAATGTTGGTAAATAATATTAGTTTTCAAATGTCAGTGATTAATGTTGGTTTTAGTTTCAATAGTTGTAAAAAACAAGTTCCAAATAGTTCTGGATTTCGTGTAGTTAATTCCAATAATGTTAGTTCGAAATAGTTTGAGAATAGTTAGTTTGCTTTGTTGTCAAATTCAAGTTTCTCTTTTAATTTTCAACTAAGTAATATGCACCAATAGGCAAAGGAATAAGAAAACAGATCATGAGATGAAAAATACAAAAATGGACGTTGAAATAAGGCGTTGGCCTGCCCGCCCAGAGGTCCGATCTTCGGATCTCCACAACGTCGTCGAATCAACTGGGCTGATTCGGGCTAAGTCCAGGCCCAATGCATGCAGCTATTGGATCTTTGTCCAAAGTGTACATATTATATGGTTTGGGTTCGTTTGGCAACAGGCTTGTTCGTATTCAAATGGCCTACTGTGGGTTTTAAGTTAGGTAGTGATTTCAAACTAAAAAGCGCCCCTTTTGTTTGGATCCGGACTTGGACTCAACTCCCGAATTTTATAATAATAATTAATTAGGACTTTTCCTTTTATTTTAGAGACAAAAAGATATAGAAAACCATAGTTGCTTTAGGCGTGCCCTTTTAACAATAAATGAGACGAGCCTCGCCGAATAAAATGCATAAATTGCGGGGCCTTCATAATTGTATACTAAAATACTTAGATTTCGGGACGGGCCGTTTAGCGAATCTCACGGCCTTCTCAAAATAATAATGCGCTAGTATCTTTAGGAGCGCTTTTAATAATTTACTTGCTTAAACTAGAGTGCACATTTATGTGACCCAAATTCAAATCTCAACGGAGTCGAAATATATCAGTAACCACGGGTACATTGATGTGATGTGGTTCGAGATGTGTTTTCACGATGTTGCAATTCTCATTAAAAATAATAATAAAGCGGTAAATAATCTTTAAAATTGCACTATAGGATAACATGTATTAAAATCAGATATTAAGCCATTTATAACAGTTTAAGCGACCGTGCTAGAACCACGGGATCCGGTGGTGCCTAACACCTTCCCTCGGGTCAACAGAATTCCTTACTTAGAATTTTTGGTTCGCAGACTTCACTTGGAAAGTCGAAAATTTCCTCGATTTAGGATTCAAGATAAACCGGTGACTTGGGACACCAAAAGCCAAACCTTTCCCAAGTGGTGACTCTGAAATAAATAAATAATCCCATTTCGAATAATGTCACTTAAATTGGAAAAACTCCCTTATACACCTATCCTTCGGGGGAGGTGCGTAAAAAGGAGGCGTGACACTCCCTATTCGCAATCTTTCCTAACTGACTTGAGGTGTTTCTCCCCTATTGAGGAAATAAATCTCGAAGCATGCTCCCGATGGCCCTGAGCATTGGAAGGTCTCTCTAATGTAAAGTCCCTCCTCGAGACAAAACACCTCAAAGTTAGCTTTCTAGACACCCGCGGTGTACTGCCGATTGAGCGCGAAACAGAGGCGGAACTCTCCTCTCCTTGGTAAACGGATTTGGACATAGCAACCATGGCTATGGTAAAATAAGAAAAGGAAAATGAAGACTTGGGCGAAAGATTTGAAGTGAAATGGTAAGAGAATTAGTACAAAGAAGAAGAGCTCTATAAAGGGGATAATTACTCAAAATAGCAGTATCCTCAAATAAGGGGAAACCAAGTACATATATAGAGTAGGCGGTGAATGTTCGCCTATCCTGAAGGACAATTAATTCTGACCATGTCACTACCATTTTTGAGGAAGTTTACCGGTGGGGCTACCCCATTCACTTCACAACCATGTCACATAAATGACACTGTCATGCAGCGCTCGGGAGCCATTGGGATCCCGAGGATTTTTGCTATTACAAGAATCAACTCTAAAAAACTATTGGCCTAATCTTGAGAGAGTGGTCGATCTCGAGGGCCCTGATTACTCCAAGTATAGGCTCCGAAGAGCCAAAATCAAAAGTTCAAAGGCTAAGACGCTGAAATATGCAAATTTGAAGACTTGAAGCAGAAAAATCTTTTACATTCCCGACAAATATATTTACATGGGGGTATCTTTACAAAGCATTCCCCCCCCCCCCAGAAATTCATACACAAAAAAAGAAAAGGGGAAGATGACGTGAGTCTATTCTTCGCCCCTGCTACTCTCTAGATCATCTTCGGAACCCTCATTCGAAGTGGCCGAAAGTGTCGATTCTTCCTCCAAGATTCAAGCTTCCTCAAGCTCAGCTAAGATATTAGCACCTTTGGCACTTGCTTCCTCGAGAGACTGCCTCCTTTCTTGCAAATGAGCGTAAGTAATGACTCGAGTCAGCTTCTGCTCGGCCTTCTCTGATCTCTCTCGAGCTCATTTATTTAAGGCGACATCTTTCCTATATGAAGACACATTTTCTTCGCCCTCAGACTTGGCCACGAATAGTACAACAACCTCTTTTTGGGCACTTTGAAGAAGACCCTGGGTTGATGCCAACTTAAACTGCAAAAGGTCTCTCTCCGAGGCCACAACCTCATTTTTCCCCTCAGCTCAAGGATCTTCGCATCTTTGGCTATAGCCTTTTCCTGAATTTTCCCACTAAGGCATCCTTTTTCCCTATCTTCAAAGGCAAAACAAGTTGGTAAGTACCAAGTAATGAGAATAAAAAATGAACTCATGGATGTCGTGTTACCTGCTCGGCAAGGCCAGCCCTTTCCTGGCACACTCCCTCCAAACTAGCCTGAAACCTGCTTAACTCTTCCCCCTTTCGGGCAGAGGAGGTCTTCGACTCCTTTAACTCCGAGGTAAGCTTATCGATCTCCTTCCTACAACTTGAAAGCTCGGCTCGAAGCCTAGAGAAGGCATGGTCATATATTTTCTTGGCCTGCAACAAAACATATGAGTTAGAAAGACAAAGACAAATATTTGAAGCGCAAATAATACATCAAAGGACATCACCTGTTGCTAAAGTTTCTCTGACTCCTCAATAAAAACAGGGGCATCGAGGTCAATGTTCTCATTGACACCGTCGAGAAAATCTTCAAGCACATCTTCCCCTCCGTTAGAGTCCCCTACATCGGCGATAGTTGGGTCCTGTGCATCCCTGATTTCCCTCGATGACTATGGAAGGCCAAAATTAAAGCCACCCAGGGCATTAATTTCTCTAAGGGAACGTATATACTTCTGAATTTTCATTCCCGGTCGACGTAGCAGTTATTGATGTCGTATCCTCATATTATTTACCAGTGTTCGAATGCAAATAATGCAAATTGGAAACTGGAAGTCTTGTGCCTTCAAAGATCCCACCACTGGATTGCTAAATAATCTTTCACTTGGTAACACATCTTACTTTCCCTTAGGAATCTATGCTATCAAGCAAAAGATTATCTAATAATCGTCTAGTGATCTATGCTTTTTAAGACTCGATTAATCTTTGCTCAAATAGCAAACTTAACTTTCCAGTAGGAATTTGCTATAGAGCCAAAGGCTATCTAACCACCTGTCACACCTCCTTTTTCCGAAGAAAGCTTTTATCCGGCTTTTACTACACCCCGGGAAGGGATATAGTAAAGAAAGGAGTTTTTCCACTTTAAGGACAATCGAAACGGGATTCGTTTATTAAGATTCAGAGTCGCCACTTGGGAGATGTATGGTGTCCCAAGTCACCGGTTTGGATCCCGAATCGAGGAAAGGATTTGACTCTGTTTTAACAGTCGCGAACCAGAAATCCGGGTAAGGAATTCTGTTAACCCGGGAGAAGGTGTTAGGCACTCCCGAGTTCCGTGGTTCTAGCACGGTCGTTCAACTGCTATATTTGGATAAAATATTTGATTTTAATACATGCCGTCCTATTGTGCCATTTTAGAATTATTTTATCGTTTTTATCTATTATAATTTTATTTAAGAAAGTGAACGTCGTTTAAGAACATGTTTTCGGATCACGTCACATGAAATGCACCCGGATCCTTGACACATTCTTATTCAACGTTTTTGGATTTGGATTTGGGTCGCATGAAATGCGCACCCGTATTTAGGAAGGTAATTTTATTTAAAAGACATGCCTAAATCGGCTAACGTGTTATTATATTTTGGGAAGGACGTGAAATTTACTAAACGGCCTGTCCCGGTTTCTAAGTATTTTAGTAAGCAATTAATGAGGGCCCCGCAATTGAGTATTTAATTTGGCGAAGCTCGTCCCATTTTATTTATTAAGGCCAAGCTAACATATCTAAATTGTCTATTTTTGTGTTGTCTCTAAAGGCCAATTAATCCATGAATATAAATTCGAACTCCCAATTCAAGTCCGAACTCAAACAAAAGGGAATACCTTTTAGTTTGAGCCCGCTACCTAATTAGAAGTCCAATTTTTATAATCGTGAATTAATTTCCTATATTTAACATTGTTTGGGAACCATTATACTTCTAGCCAATCCAAACTTGTAAACCCCAAAGTAACTGCCAGAGAAGCACCTAGCAATTAGTTTTTGAATTTAATTTCCCTAGTTTAATTGGTCAAACAGTATGCCGCCAACAAAATAACTCGTTTCTTCTTCTCAAAATGTCGAGAAAATCAAGATTTTCCAATGGATAAACAGAGGATTTTTATCAAACTCAGATTTGGAGCCGCAAGTGCTTAAAATCGTTGAAATCGACACAAACTTTAACGTAAGGTTTGATAAAACATACATAAATTCAAATATTTTCAACAAAGGTTGGAATATTCCAGCACTTTTCTCAGTATGAATATAGATCAGTTTTCTTCTCAAAGATCACTCGGAACAGAACGCGTTACGATAAACTTTTCTCGCACTCTGTTTTTTGCTACGTGCGCACAGATTCCTCACACTGAATATAATATGTTTGCGCTAATTCCTAAATTTCTCCTATACACTGCATATAACGTGTTAACTGTATAATATGGTGAACGATACAGATGGATCTCGAAATAGTGAAGATTTTGTAAATTACCGGTGGCGGAGAAGCGGTGGTTCATGGCGGAGAATAAACGGGAAAAGAAATTAGAAAGGAGATAAAGGTGGTTAGAGAGACTGAAGTCTGTATTTTTCAGTTCCCGCTTTTTCAATTTTTTTTGTATTGTATATTGTGTATGTATTTATAGTGATGGGGTGGGGAGTAGTTTTGGGGGGAAAATGTTTTGGGGAAGGTTTTGGGGGGGAAAATATTTTGGGGGAGGTTTTGGGGGGAAAATATTTTGGGGAAGGTTTTGGGGGGAAAATATTTTGGGCTTTTCAAATGTTTGGCCAATTTGAATTTAAGACCAAGCCTTTTCACTTCCCTCTTCTTTTTGTTGTTCTTTTCTTTCTTTAATTAATTAAAAACCTAAACTAAATTCCTAAATTAATTCAAATTGTAAAATTAAGCTAATTATCTAACTATGTAAAAATGATCATTTTTTTGTGATTTCTGATTAATAGCACAATTAACTCAATGTAATTAATTCCTAAATGCAAATTAAACCTAAGGTGACATGAAATTAAAATGTGACAATTTTTTTTATGATTTTCTATGATTTTAAAAATATTAAAAATGTATGAAATGAAACTAAATAAAGAAAAACACCTAAAAATCAATAAAAATTATTTTGGTCTATTTTTAGGAGTTATTTTCATGTAGGGCAAAAATCACGTGCTCACACCACCCTGAGTAGAAATTTGCTGATTTGCCTTGATATTTAACGTTTTATTACTGTTGTCTTTGTAGTATGTGTTCTATTGCGGCCTCATTAATAACCTTAACAGAAGAACCCGATTGGGACAAAAACTGAATGAAGGGAAAAAAGTGCAGCACATACTTTCAGATTGGCTATTGTTCATCAGAAATAATATCTTTTGAGGTGCACCATGTTCCAATTGCTGGGCAATTTGTCTCCATTTTGGTTCTCAAACTCGTATGAACCTTTTCCAGTGATACTTGAGATCTGGTAGGGACCTTCTTATGTTTGCCCCAGCTTCCCCCATTGAGTTTCCAGTATCTTGGGTTAATTTCCTTAAGACCAAGTCTTATACTTTGAAATAACGAAAATTGGCTCTTTGATTATAATATCACTCCATTCTCTGCTTTTGAGCTGCCATTGTTACACGCGCCAAGTCCCTGTGTTACTCGTGCAGCTCTAAGTTGATCAGCATTACTTCGTTGTTCGATTCTTTATTTGCTTGGAAATATCTCAAAGTAGGTTCTCCTATTTCTATCGAGATTAGAGCCTCTGCATCGTACACAAGAGAAAAAGCTCATGTGCTCGATTTGGCCATTGTACGGTAGGCCCATAGAACTCAGGGTAATTCTTCGACCAATTTCCTTTTGTCACTTCCAATATTTTTCTTAAGGTTTTGAATAATCACTTTATTTGTTAACTCCGCTTAACCGTTTGCACTCGGATGATAAGGTGAAGAGGTGATCCTCTTTATCTTTAAAACTTCAAGAAATTTTGTAATTTTTGCGTCGATAAAATACGACCCATTGTCGCGTACTATCTCTTTTGGTATTCCGAACCTGTAAATTATATTTTCCCATAGGCCGACCACTTCGTCTCCGATCTTTTCATAAGGACCTACTTCCACCCATTTAGAAAAATAGTCAGTCAAAACTAAAAGAAATCTTACCTTTCTAGGTACCGGTAGTAGCGGTCCGACAATGTCCATCCCCCATTTCATGAACGACCATGGGACAGAATTGAATGTAAGGGTTTTGTCGATTGATATATTAGTGGTGCGTAGTGTTGGAGCTTATCGAATTTTTGGACAAAGTCTTTGGCGTCTTGTTCCCTGCTAGCCAGTAATATTGCCTAAACTAATTTTAGCACCAAAGAATCTGCTCCCGAGTGGTTGCCACATATTCATTCATGAACTTCTCTCGTGACGTAATTAGCTTCGAACACTCCCAAGCACCGGGCCAACAGGCCTTGGAAAGAATTCTATACAATTGGACTCTCCTAAAGCTATAACGTGCATCTTTTATAAGTAGCGCTTGTGATGCTTTGGGTTCTTCGATAAACCTCCCGTGCTCGAGATAGTTGATTATTTCATTTCTCCAGTCCCAGACCAAACTAGCCAAATTCACCTCATAGTAACCATCTGTATCCAGGACTGAATTCATTAGTTGTACCACCGTCCCTAATTTGAAACCCTTGAATTTTATCGAAGACCCCAAGTATGCTAATGCATCTTCTTTCGTGTTTTCTTCCCTAGGGATATGAGTAATTTACCACTCCCGAAATCATGCCAAATAGAGCCTGAACCTTTACCACTTATTGTTGCATACGGTTCTCTTTAACATCAAAGATCCCATAGACCTGATTTACCACCAATGGCGAATCATATTTGATTTTAATGAACTCATTGTCAAGTCCCCGGGCTAGTTTGATCCCTACAATCAAAGCTTCATATACTGCTTCATTCTTAGTTAAAAAGATCGTTCTGATATCTTGCCTTAGGATTTCCCCCGATGGCATGATTAAGACTATTCCAAGCCTGGACCCTTTTACGTTGGAAGTTCTGTCCGTAAATAAGGTCCAAAACCCCGATATCGATATCGATATCGACACCATTACTGTCTCCTTGGTTGCAGAGGCAAAAGTCCCGGACTAAATTCGGCTACAAAGTCAGCCAAGACTTGTGACTTAACTACAGTCCTTGGTTTGTATTCAATATCAAATTCACTCATTTCAACATCCTATTTGGCCAATCTGCCTGAGAGAACGGGCTTATGGATAATTTTACGCAAAAGGAAAGTAGTCACCACAGTTATGGGGTGACATTAAAAGTAGAGCCTCGACTTTCGAACAACGACTACGAGAGCTAAGGCCAATTTTTCCAAATATAGGTAGCAAGTTTCTGCTCCCACTAGAATTTTGCTAACGTAATAAATGGGAGATTGTGTACCTTCGTCCTCTCGAACTAAAACTGTACTTACCGCAACTTCTGCAACCTTAAGGTAGACTAGCAATGTTTCACCTTCTTTTGGTTTCGAGAGTAACAGAAGGCTTGACAAGTACTTCTTCAAGTCCTTCAAGTCTTGCTGACATTTCAGCGTCCATTCGAACTTATTCTTCTTTTTGAGCAGTGCGAAGAAGCGATGACATTTTTTCGACAATCGGGAAATGAACTGGCTCAATGCTGCTAATCTCACTGTGAGCCTTTGGTCTTCTTTTACATTTCACAGTTGATGTTTAGCTTAAAGCATATATAATTTTATGTATATTGCCTCATATTTTACTTTATTTTTTTGTGAATTTGGTATGTTAAATACGATGATTTATATTAATTAGAAGTGTTTTTATGTGTAGCAATGATTCGGGAGCAATTGGGGGCAAAACGTGCAAACTTAGAGCCAAAACAAACGAAACCGGGATCTTGCCAATTTGGGCGCCACAGGCAGCGCCTTCGGCCACCTCTAGTGCTGGAGGAAGTATGGAAATTTTGAGCAGCGCCAGGCTCCTGGCGGTACCCAGCGTGCCGGTGATGTGATTTTGTCGTATTTTGCCCAGGACAAGGTTTATTCGGCCCTAGACCTACCCAACATGTATAAAAGCAAGACTAAACCTATTTTTGAGGAGAGAGATGCCACTTTGGAGAAAACATACACACGAGAAACATCCGAGAGCAAAAACATATCAGGTTTTTTCATCTTTTCTAGTATTTTCAATTATTCAAAACTTATGCAATTGTTTGCTAGTGTCATGAGTGGCTAAAAACCCATTGTTTTGGGGTTGTGATTTATCCATGAATATTTTTGTTTAACGATGGCTCAAAATTACTTTTCACTAATATATAGTTGTTTCTTCAATTCTATAATTAATGCCTTAATTGTATGGCCAGCAGTTAGGTTCTAATTACTATCTATGCTATGCTTGGGAAAGCCATGTTTAGATTAGAGAAGAATTGAAGAGAGCTTGTTCTTAACCCTTAGGGGGAGGGGAGCGCAATTTGTGGTTAGGATAGGAATATACCTAGTCATCATGCTTAATTAAATATCTTAATCTTAATGCATTCTTAATAGATTAATTTCATAGGAATATAGGCATTAATCTATTTTGAATAGGCGAGTAGTACTTCGGTAGAAGGATGTGAGAGCAATTATCAATTAATTAGCAACCGTAAGTGAATTGTATGAGAGGGAGAGTTAACTATAACACAATAGGATTGGTGAATCGATCACAATCCTGGAATATTTGTCTCTATTGAATACATAATAATTAGTCTACTGCTTGATAATTTAGTTATTATTTAGAATTGTAGTTTAGTATAATTAAACTCTTGAACTCGAATTTATCTTGACTGAATAACAATATTGGTGAGCTAGTGAGTAGTTGATATAAGTCTCTGTGGGTTCGACACTCGACTTATCATTTTATTACTTGTACGACCACGTATATTTGCGTGTGCGTTTGGGACCAACAAGGTTTTGGCGCCGTTGTCTGGAAGTTAAAAATTAGCTCTTTGACTGACTTAAGCTTTTATTAGTTATTTGTTCAAATTTTAACCTCCAGTTTACCTTGTTTGTGTTAACACAAGCTCATCTCTTGAATGTGGAGAAGTAGAAGCACAAGCAATCTCCTTCCTCTTGATCCTGAAATTGAACAGACACTTCATACAGTGAGGAGGGAAGTCGAAGCTAGAACTAGGCTAGAAAGAGAGTTGGACATCGTAGTTCAACCACAACCAATAGAGATGGCAGGTAATGTAGAGCGTGCGGTGATAGAAGCTGCAATGCCTAATCTTGCTAATATGACTCAGGCTATTGTGAAGCCTAAGATAACAAGACATTTTGAACTCAAACAGTACATGGTACAGCTGATTCTCTCCACAGGGCAATATGTGGGTCTATCTCATGAAGATCCACAGAGGCACATTCAGAATTTCTTAGAAATTATGGATACTACAATTATCCAAATATTTCCAAGGACTAGGTCAGGCTGACACTTTTTCCTTTTTCACTACTGGGTGAAGCTAAGGAATGGTTGCAGAAAGAGCCCGCGAACTCAATCCGCACTTGGGATGACCTAGCATGGAAATTTTTAATCAAGTTTTTCCCCATGAAGAAGACGAAGTCATTGAGGAGTTAGATTCTTGGGTTCAAACAACGGGAAGCCGAGACACTTTGTCAATCTTGGGAAAAATACAAGAAGCTACTTAGAGACTGCCCGCATCATTGTCAGACTGATGAGGTATTGGGACACACTTTTGTTGACGGGCTAGATGAGACCTCAAAGATGAATCTTGATTCAGCTTGTGGGGGTAGTTGCCTGGCGAAACTGTATAGTGAAATTCAACTCTTAGTAAATAACATCACTTCTAATGATCATAAATGGCAAGGAGATGAGGATTCACGAAAGGAAATTAAATAGAAAGCAACGGGGTTGATTGAGATTGATGACTTCTCAGCCACGAGAGCTGATATAGCAAAACTGGCAAATAAGGTGAATAGAATGACAATGCAACAAACACAACAGATGCAACATGCACACCAAATGTCTCTTTGCTGCGAACTATGTGGTGACAATCATATGAGTGACATGTGCCCCACAAATCCTAAATCTATATACTATGTGGGGCAACAGAGCATGGATCCAATGAACTAAAACACACAATATGGGAACATTTGCAACCCAAATTGGATGAATCATCCCAACTTCTCATGGGGTGGAAATCAGCCGAATCAGACTTATTATAGACCCCAAGAAAATTTCAAATCAATCACAGAAGCCACCTTAACAGGTAGAAGAGAATACAAATAATTTGTTGAAGAAGTTGTTGCTTGATAATCAACAGCTCAGGACCGACTTCAAAAATTTGAAGTGCCAAATGGGACAGCTTTCCAGTGCTCAAAACACTAGACCAGCCAGTATGGGCAGTCTTGCTTATATTCCAATCAGTCAGAGGCCGCTTGCTTTGAATGTTCAGGCCTTGGCCCATCAGTTTGTGAGACTGGATGTTTTTGAGCCCAGTCGTGTGTTGGCTTACACGACCGCTCGTTCTTCATTATTGGAGCATATCCGTGACCAACAGTTTGATGACCCCCCTATTTATGTGTCCTTAGAGACACGGTGCAGCGCGGAGGCGCCAGGTATGTTACCTTAGATGCGGATAGAGTTTTGAGATTGCAGGGGCAAGTTTGTGTGCCTAATGTGGATGGACTTCGAGATTTGATTTTAGAGGAGGCCCATTGTTCCCAGTGCTATATTCATCCGGGCGCTGCGAAGATGTATTAGAATTTGTGGTAGCATTATTGGTGGCGTAGAATGAAGAAGGATATTGTAGCATATGTGGCTCGTTGTTTGAATTGTCAGCAAGTTAAGTATGAGCATTAGAGGCCGGGTGGCTTATTTTCAGAGGATTGAGCTTCCCGAGTGGATGTGGGAGAGGATCACTATGGACTTCGTTATCGGACTTCTGTTTACTCGGAAGAAGTTTGATGCAGTTTAGGCCATTGTGCATAGGCTAACCAAGTCAGCGCATTTCATTCCTATGGCAGTCTCCTATTCATCCGAGAGATTAGCTGAGATTTATATCCGGGAGATTGTTTGCCTTCATGGTGTGCCGGCATCTATCATTTTAGACCGGGGTACGCAGTTTACCTCACGCTTCTGGAGAGCATTTCAGTGAGAGTTGGGCACACAGGTCGAGTTGAGCACAACATTTCATCCCCAAACGGACGGTCAGTCCGAGTGGACTATAAAGATTTTGGAGGATATACTCTGGGCTTGTGTTATTGACTTTGGAGGTTCGTGGAATCAGTTCTTGCCTTTAGCGGAGTTTGCCTACAACAACAACTACCATTCGAGCATCCAGATGGCTCCTTATGAGGCGTTATATGGTAGGCGGTGTCGGTCTTCGATTGGATGGTTCGAGCAGGGAGAGGCTCGGTTGATAGGTACGGATTTGGTTCAGGAGGCCTTGGGCAAGGTCAAGATCATTTAGGATAGGCTTCGTTCATCTCAGTCGAGGTAAAAGAGCTATGCAGATTGTAAGGTTCGAAATGTAGCTTTCATGGTTGGTGAGCGGGTATTGCTCTGAGTGTGGCCTATGAAGGGCGTGATGAGGTTTGGGAAGAAGGTCAAGCTTAGACCTAGGTTCATTTGTCCGTTTGAGATCCTTGATCGAGTGGGAGAGGTTGCTTACAGGCTTGCATTGCTGCCTAGCTTATCAGTCGTGCATCCAGTTTTTCATGTATCCATGCTTCGGAGGTATCACGGCGATCCAACCCACATGTTAGATTTCAGCACTGTCTATTTGGACAAGGACTTTCCTTACGAGGAAGAGACAATAGCTATTCTGGACCGGTAGGTTCATCAGTTGAGATCCAAGAGTTTTCCTTCTGTCCTTGATCAGTGGAGAGGTCAGCCTCCTGAGGCATCGACCTGGGAGTCTGTGTCTGATTTGCGGAGCCGTTATCCCTATCTATTTCCCGACTCAGGTACTTCCTTCTTTTGTCCGTTCGAAGACGAATGTTTGTTTTAGAGATGGAGAATGTTTTGGGTCATCACTTGTTTCCTTACACTTTCTGTGCTTCCGAGGCCTTGAAAACCTCATTTAGAGATGCCTCGATTTGCATGCACAGTCCAGGTGTGTAGCCAGAAAGCTTAAATATGAATTATGTGTGAAAAATGCTAAATTTTTATACTAATATGAATAAATTTAACTTCGGTCAATATTTTGGGTAAACGGACCCAGGCTCGTGATTTGACGGTACCGGTGCATCTGTAGAAAAATATGGGACATGGGCGTATGCCCAGAATCGAATTCCGAGGTCTAGAGCACGAGAAATGAATTTTTGTGTGAAATAGCTTTTTGAAAATATATAAGGGAATTTGAAATGAAATTTGATTAGAATGTATCGGTATCAGGCCCGTATTTTGGTTTCGGCGCCCTGTACAAGTCTTATATATGGTTTAAGCGCTTTCTGTGAAGTTTAGTTGAAAACGGACGACGCATGACGTGTTTCGGACTTAAAATGGAAATTTGATGTTTTAAGAAAACTTGGAAGAAATTATGAATTTTGAGGTTTAATTCGATGTATATGATGTTATTTTGGCGATTTGATCGCGCGGATAAGGCCATAGGATATTTTTGAGGTTGTGTGCATATTTGGTCTGGAGCCCCGAGTGATACGAGCACGCTCGATGAAATTTCAATCAAGGATCTATATTTACCATCTGGACCAATCACGAGAGCTAAAGCTAGAAAATCTCAAGAAGTCATGCATGGGTTGGTAAAGAAGCTGTTTGACATGAAAGCGGGAGTCATAGATGTGGATGAGAATCCAAAATTTATACACTTATCTCAAGTGAGCCTAGATGGAGATACTCGTGATTCTTAATCAAATGGT
>MU680458.1:90694-102124 GCA_026770625.1 Nicotiana glauca | reverse complement strand
AAATCTCAACGAAGTCGAAATGTGTTAAAAGCCACAGGCGTACTGGTACGGTGTGGTTCGAGATATATTTTCACGACGTTGCAATTCTTGTAAAATAAACAATAAATACAATAAAAGCGAGTTATTGATAAAAAGCACATGAAATGGAATATATATAGAAATCAGATAAAATCAAATACGACGGTTGAGCGACCGTGCTAGAACCACGGAATCCGAGAGTGCCTAACACCTTCTCCCGGGTTAACAAAATTCCTTATCCGGATTTCTAGTTCGCGGACTGTTAACAGAGTTATATTTTCCTCGGTTCGGGATTCAACCGGTGACTTGGGACACCATTAATCTCCCAAGTGGCGACTCTAAATAAATAATAATAAATCTCGTTCCGACTGTCCCTTAAGTAGAAAAAGCTCCTTTATTACGCCCTTCACGGGGTGTATTCAAACTTCGGTGTAAAAAGGAGGTGTGACAGTTGTGACATACTGCATTCATCCTCTTTCCATCGATAAGGGTCAATTGTTCATAGCAACTCATATCCACTCTATATCGCTAAGTTCAACTTCTCGTATGATTCTTAAAGAAGGAATCTCTACCTCGACCGGGATGACAGCGTCGGTACCATAAACCAATATGTAGGGAGTTACCCCGGTTGATATGCGAACCATGGTGCGGTACCCCAACAGGGCAAAGGGTAACTTCTCATGCCATTGTTTGTGGTTCTTTACCATTTTCCTTAGTATTTTCTTGATGTTTTTGTTGGTGGCTTCTATGGATCTGTTCATTTGAGGTCTGTGGGCTGTGGAATTATTGTGCTTGATTTTGAAAGCTTCACATATAGCTTTCATTAGATCATTGTTGACATTGGCGGCATTGTTAGTAACAATGGACTTGGGAACTCTGAATCGGTACACAATATGATCCTTGACAAAATCTGCGACGACTTTCTTGGTTACAGCTTTGTAAGAAGCATCTTCTACCCATTTTGTGAAATAATCAATGGCTACCAGAATAAACCTATGTCCATTTGAAGCAGTGGGCTCAATCGGAGCAATAATATCCATTCCCCAGGCGGCGAATGGCCAAGGTGAGCTTGTTGCATTGAGCTCATTTGGTGGCACTTTTATCATGTCGGCATGCACTTGACATTGAAAGCATTTGCAGACATACTGAATGCAATCCGTCTCCATGGTCATCCAAAAGTAACCTTCCCTGAGTATCTTCTTAGCTAAGATGAAACCATTCATGTGTGGGCTACAGGTCCCAGCATGCACGTCCTCAAGTAGCTTAGAAGCTTCCTTCGCGTCGACATATCTTAGTAAACCCAAATCAGGAGTTCTTCTGTACAAGTTCCCTCCGCTATGGAAGAAGTGATTTGACAATCTCTGGAGTGTGCGTTTCTGAGTGTGATTTGCATACTTCGGGTATTCTCCTTTTTATAAGTACTTTTTGATGTCAAGGAACCAAGGTTTTCCATCTGCTTTTTCCTCGACATAAACACAATATGCCGGCTGATTATGGATCCTCACCGGAATGGGATCAATGTAATTCTTATCTGGATATTGTATCATAGATGACAAGGTAGCTAATGCATCAGCAAACTCATTCTGAATTCTGGGCACATGTCGGAATTCTATCTTCGTAAACCTCTTTCTCAATTCGTGCACATGGTGCAGATATGGCAATATCTTGGAATTCCTGGTGGCCCATTCTCCTTGTACCTGGTGCACGAGCAAATCTGAATCACCGATCACCAGCAACGCCTAAATGTTCATGTTGTCTGCCATATGGAGTCATAGTATGCAGGCTTCACACTCTGCCATGTTGTTGGTGCAGGGAAATCTGAGTTTAGCAGATACCGGATAATGCTGACTTATTTCTGATACCAAAACTGCTCCAATGCCCACTCATTTGAAATTTTCAGCTCCTTTAAAGAACATCCTCCAACCATTGTATGCTTCGGTAATGTCTTCCCCTACGAAGTACACTTCTTCATCAGAAAAATATGTTTTCAAAGGTTCGTATGCTCCTCCCACCGGATTGTCAGCAAGATGATCTGTCAATGCTTGCCCTTTGACCGCCTTTTGAGTTATGTAATATCAAACTCACTTAGTAGTATTTGCCATTTAGACAACTTCCCAGTAGGCGTGGGCTTCTAAAATATGTACTTCAGAGGATCCATCCTGGATATGAGGTATGTAGTGTAGGCACAGAAGTAATGCCTCAATTTCTGGGCTGTCCAGGTCAAAGCAAAACAAGTGCATTCAAGTAGAGAATATAGTGCTTCATAAGGTGTGAACTTCTTACTCAAGTAATATATGGCTTGCTCTTTTCTTCATGTCTCGTCATGTTGTCCCAAAACACATTCGAAGGCTCCATCCATGCTCGGTCCAGCTTGTCTCGACATCTTTCCTCAACATCTTGAAGATGGGTTCACATATGTCTTTGGACTGTGCTATGAAATGACTGATATAGTTGAGACGTCCTAGGAAGCTCAACACATATTTTTTGCTCTTAGGTGGTGGAAACTCCTGAATAGCTTTGACTTTAGATGAATCCAGTTCGATTCCTCGACGAATTACGATGAATCCCAGTAACTTTCCTACGGGAACCCCGAATGCACATTTGTGGTGTTCAATTTCAAATTGTACCTCCTTAGCCTTTCAAAGGACTTTCTCAGATCCGCTATGTGATATGCGGCCCTCTTGGATTTGATAATGACATCGCCCACATACACCTCTATTTCTTTGTGTATCATATCATGTAAGATGTTTTTCATGACTATCATGTAAGTGACCCAGCGTTCTTCAAACCGAATGGCATCATCTTGTAACAATATACACCCCATTGTGTAATAAAAGTTTTCTTCTCTTTATCTTCTTCATCCATCCAAATCTGGTGATAATCGGTGAAGCAATCTACAAAGGATTGGAGTTCATGCTTGGTGCAGTTATCGATCAAGATGTGTATATTTAGTAGTGCGAAGTTGTCCTTGGGACCTGCTCTGTTTAAATCCCGATAGTCAACACATACTCTTTCCCATCTTTCTTCGGTACTGGCACAATGTTAGCTAACCAAGTTGGGTACTCAACAACCCTGAGGACTTTGGCTTTGATCTGCTTGGTAATTTCCTCCTTTATTTTCAGGCTCATATCTGGTTTGAACTTTCTGAGTTTCTGCTTCACTGGCAGACACATGGGATTAGTAGGTAACTTGTGAGCCGCTATGGACGTGCTTAGACCAGTCATCGATTTCCCTGACAACTTCCTCATGCATATCATCTTCTTTTTTGAGTCACTATCCTTATGTTGTGTTGTCTCATTACATGTCACAGTCGTTGGTTCATCAAGGTAAGTAATAGTAATATTGTAGAAGGAAAATATGAAAGACAACGATAATAAAACATTAAATATTTGTTAAACGCTGAAACGTTAAACAAAATATCGTCTAGATGAATTCAAATCAATGTTTTCCAAAAAAATACTGAAAGAAAGGTGTTTTCAAAAATAAATGCTCAAAGACTTGTTGTTTTTTTTTTCTTTTCGAATAACATTAGTAGTCGTGCTACCCCGGGACTTGTCTGGCCCTTGATGGTATGGCGGTCCAGTTACTGAGAAATGCTTCCCTCTTGGAAGAGGAGGATGCGTAGGACCTCTTGATTTGGTATGATATTCTAATGATGCCAGTATGAGTGAACCAACCTAAGGGGATGAGAATAAGAAAAGAAAAAAAAAACAGAAAAGGTAACAAGTTAGTGAGGATCCTGAAATATTTGCAGTATTTAAACACATATTGCGGAAATGTAAACTCGCGTCTTAATTTGGGAATCTCGTTGTGACCAAGGTAGGCCTAACGACAAATAGATTTGGAGAACTTTAAATGCCAATAAATGCTTCATTTCATAATATAAAAATAGGCGAATCCCAAAACGACACTAAGATAATAATAAAATAAATCACTACTGGCACTTGGCCCTATTACATTTTCAGTGATAGCAAATAAATCTAGCCTATTTGGTCCCATAAGGACCTTCCTCATGTTGAATGCTCTCGTTGATCAAATTCTCCAGTTCGCGTAGGTTTACCAGTAAGAATGCCTTTTCCAAATGTCCCTCCTTCGTTTCCCTCAGCGTTCTGGCAGTCGGTGACTCTCTTCCTCATTTTTTTCTTCCAATTCCAGCAGACTGTATTCTAGATATTCCAGCTTTTCACTAGATTTGACGACCCTCTCTTTCCATTTATCGATTTGGCCACTTGATGGAAGATTCATCCACCAGTCTAGCAAGAGTGAGGGTGTGCTAACCATACCGAAGCTGGGGACCTCGTTTCTCATTTTCTGCAAAACAAAGGGTTAGGCCTTTCCCCCCACCAGACTCGACTATTTATACATTCATGATTAGTATATTGGCATTTAATTCTCCAAATTAATGCACAGAACGTGGTTGTGTCCGTTGGAATTATGAAAAACCCGATGGACTTTGGATAAGGCTTATCTTAAAGGATAATTATGTTGACAACATAACTGATCTGACTAGGTTTGACATAATGCATGCACAATTTTAACTAGAGTAAGGTTTCTATGGGGTTTTAGACTGGTACACTCAAGCGGACAACTCAAGGGGAAAGGCACGGAACCGTTGAATGCACCGCTGATCAACTGGTTTTACCGCAAATAAGCCTTTCTGAATTTAAGGGCAGTAAATAGGAAGAGCGCAACCACTCATTAAAGCGTTGCTATAGGATTTGATACACATGAGTGGTATATGATGCAGAGCATGATTTATACAACAATTAATAATATATAGTCAAGTATTTGCACGTAGGGAAAAAATAAATACAATATTTAAATAATTGAAGACAATTACAGGGAAAAAGAAAACAAAGAGACAAGTCATTTTCAGGGACAAAAACCATAAACGCTTAAAATGGACAGTTAAATTCAAATAAGGGAGAAGGGTACGGGATAAAGCATGCTTGGACTAATTTGTAAAAAGATAAGTTCGTTATGGTAAGAGCCTAAAGGTATCCCCAGTAGAGTCGCCATGCTGTCGCGCCCCCTTTTTTCCTCCATGGAGAAAGTCTGGGTTTCGACATTCATGGGGGTAATAACTCATTTCCTTTTGGGAATTGGGTATTTGAAGAATCGCCACCTAACAGATTACGGTGTGTTAGGTCACCTAGAGCAATTAACTCTTAGACTAGTTTGCATTACCAGAGATTAGGGTAAGGGCTTGAAATACCCTTGAGGGGAAGGTGTTAGGCACCCCTCGGTCCACAATGATGGGTCCCGGACGAACTTATATACACGAATTAGTCCAGTAACAAATAAATAGTTAAATCAAATAATTTGCAAGTAAAGCACGTTGGACGTTGTATCACTCAAATAATAAGACAAAGATTTTGAACAAGTTGTATATAAAACAAAGTTTTAAACAGAAGAGATTTGGGAAAGGAGGGGTCCTTGATTTGTTAGCCTACAGGATCACCCCACACAATGTCCGGTAAACACTCCTCAATGAGGGGCTACGCGTCACATTAGCGCGTAGTTATCATATCCCATATCTACCCTTCCCACCCCGTGGTCTTAGCCTAAATCGTGATAGTAAACTTGACGATGCTTACGTGTGCACTACTTGTCCCTTCCTTGTGGCCTTGGAGGTATTTTAGGACCTCTAAATACGGGCAGTTCTAGACGACCCCTAAGGTGCTTAAAAGGAGAAAATTCTAAGGCGACAGGCAAGAACAAATATGACCGTAGCACATATAGAAGAAAGGAAGCAGTTAGAGGCTCAAGTTTACCTCCACAGATAATTCATGTAAACAGCACGACTAAAACACACATAAGGGCAATATTGTTAAATAGTATCCTAAGACATGATGTCTAGGCGAATATCAGAACACATGAGATATCCAGTTTTTACTTTTATAAACTCAAAATTAATTGCCATATCTGTTTGCCTACTGACTTTAAAATTAGAACAACATTAGGTAGCAGAAACAGTTTTAGAGCTGCAGGATTTGAAAACGTCCTATAGGCTTACCTACACGCTGAATAGCGGTGTCCTAATAGCATGATAACTACACTTGACATAGTAAAATTGTGGGCAGATTTTAAAACTAACTCTTGAGTCCCGATAGGCATGCTTCCTAATAGTGAATTAAAGCAATATTTGAGAGAATTCATTTCAGGAAAACAAACCGTTAATTAGACCAATTTCGAAGCAAACTACTCAAGATCTGGATTGACTATTTAAACTTAACTGATTTTAGATCTAGGTAGAGTTTCTGATGTTGTTTCCTATAAGCATGAAATATAATTGTTTAAGAGCTGATGTTAGAAACTTGTAGGCATGATAACAAATGAAAACACATGTAAATATTCGTTATAACAGAAGTTGAACTATATCATATCCTATAGGCATGACATCTACTTGTGAAGTTGATTTTAAGACCTATAAACATGATTTATATTATTGGAACCACTTGAGACCTATAAGCATGATTACTAACATGGCAAGGCAAACTTAGCAAATTTAACATCCTATAGGCATGGTTTCTACCCATATTACCGTACAAATATGTAACTACCACCCTTTTTCACTAGTTACCCCAATAATCGTTTATAAATTATTACAAACCAAATGAATGAAATACATAAATAGATAAAAAGAAAAGAAGAAGTTTTGCTATAGGGATCCTGAAGTAGGCCCAAGTGATTTACCAAGACCTCCAATAGCCTAAAATACCAATTTCATAGACAATATCATTGTTTAGGTGCGTCAGAGTTCCCTAAGGATCTCAAGGATTCCGGGCAGTGCTCACACCTAGACATATTAACCAAATTGAGTAAGTGTAGTGTGGAAGGGCCAACCTCAGTGTGCCAGAGTTCAGAGAGTTCAAGAGGATCCCAAGGTAGTACACACACACTAAAGGGAGCAAAACATAGTGACTTAGGAGTAGAGTGAGAGTGCTTGACACAGTTTGAAAGGTTTCGGTAGGAAAACAGTGCTAAAAAGAGATTTCCTAGAAATATTTTTGTAAGAAAACACATAAGGAGTTACTAAATAAGACTGTTTAAAAAGGTAAGGTGACTAACAATCAGTCAAACCAAATACAGAAGCAGAAAGAGGTTCATCAGCACTTCAATACATGGAGTCAAATAGGTGCACACATCCACTTAAGGGTAATGGGGATTTGGGGTAATCATATGGCACATAGTAAGCATAGATGCACATAGGTACATAATCAAAGGAGCCTTAAAAGGGGTCAAGGCTTTTATAGTATAGCATGAACTGTAGAGTTAATGCAGAATCAATGGCTTATGATAGCCAATTACTTCATACAGGAAGGTGCATGCCAGGGATCAAAGAAACATAGTCACATTGGGTCATACTATAAGGGGATCCTAAGGGGTATATAGCATGCAACAAAGAAGACAATAAAGTATACATGTTAATTGCAGGTTGAACAACAAAACCATAGATAGAAACATATTAGAAACATGACAAATTGAAGTAATAGGAGAAGCATATTGTTTTGGGACTTGAATTAAAATTGGAACACATCAGTAAAGGGATAGTAAACACAAAGTAAAAGAGAACCCAGAAGTTAGCCTTGGCTTGCAGCCGGCTGACTTTAGACAGTAGTAGGTAACACAAAAGAGAGCAAAAAGCTTTTAGTCTGAAAGAGAGAGTTTTTGAACCAATGTGTTCGTGTTTGTGTCAATGAGAAAGTAGGTATATATAGTAGTTCAAAACTAGGTAAAATAAAACAAGAATCACAATAGTATAGTAATTATGGAACTCAAAACCAATTAGAGCAAAATCAGTACAAGTATTCCTATAAGCTAAGGGAATTAGTTCGAACGGTAAGAGCCAGTAACACAAAAGGAAAGAAATCAATGTATGACAAATAAGGAAATATTTCAAATTCAGTAAGTATAGGGTGACCAATTAGGTCTAAGTTCAGAAAAATCTAACTAAGGAAATAGTCAGTAAGAATAACGTACCAATGCGGACAAGGTAAGCAAATCAATCAATTTGAATAGAAAGAGTAGGAATTGAAGGTTTAAAGGAAGGTCTTCCAATCAAACCATGAAATAGGGAATCCAGAATCAATCAAAGAGAAAGTCATGATTCAGTGTTCATCATATAAATAGAGTAATATAAGAACAACCAGGCATAGCAAACACGAAGGTTAAACAACACTGATAGAAAGAAGCAAGTCTTGAACAATCAAGATGGCCACAAGCACATAGAAGTGATATAAGTTAGGCTAAAAACTCATTAGGAACATATTCGAGGAAAGATAGTCACAGAAGCTAAAACAAGAAACGATAAGTCATGCTAATACACAGAACCAAACGAAGAAACCTTGAAAATTAGGGCTTTCAACATATACGAGTTGAAGAGGTAGTAAAAACATAGAATCAGTCAAAAATATGTAAGAAAAAAATAGAAGTTTAAACACAAAGAATTAATTAAACAAAATTTTAAATGAAGTTCTGAAACCCTAATTTTTAGAAGAAGGTGAAAAACACTTGAAATCAACGATTCTTGCAAAAGAGTTCCAAGGATAACGTAAAACATTAAAGAAACAAACTCAAATCGTCTTAGATCTATAAAGATCTAAGAGATATAGGCAGAAATTAGGGTTTCAGAAGAAACTCATAGAGAGATGAAAGAACCTGTCTAGAATCCCAAGGATCGTAACAAATACAACATGATTTTGCTCAAAATCACACTAGAGTAGACAATAACAGACAAGTGACGAACCCTAGATGCAAGTCGGCATGGCCCTAGGCCCTTGAGGACCTTAGAAAAGGCAGACATGGCTGTAAACATGTGATTTTTGACCCTCCCCGAGAATTTTCACAAGTTTAGCGTAAAATATTTATTTTAGGCCTAATATAGCTATTTTAGATAATTTTGACCCTTTTACTTTATTTCATCACAAAATGAAAAAATTACAAAAAAAATAATATATAAATTTTAGTTTATGTATTTCTCATAAACTTGAAAAATACAAAAAATAACACCTTATTTTTATCTTTATATAATTTCGAAAATTATAAACAAATAGTGTCATTAATATTTTGTAATCATTTTACAAAAATAGTACCTTATTTTTATCTTTATATAATTTCGAAAATTACAAAAAAATAGTGTCATTAATATTTTGTAATTATTTTAAACTTAAAAATATACAAAAAAATAATACTTTATATTTTATCTTTATATAAAAACGAAAATTGCAAAAAAATAGTTTTATTAATGTTTTGTAGCTATTTTAAATCTTGAAAAAATACCAAAATAATTTTGTTTTAATTGTTAGTCTCATTTTAATAATTATTTTGCTTACGTAGGATTATTAAATAACATCGTGTTCTTATTCTCGGTTCCGGACAAAGAATAATATTCGGGTTTAAACTACCCGTTTTTAGCCCTAATTTTTGGACCTAGCCCATAATAATCCGAGTCCACTACACGTGGGGACACAGTGGGGAACATGGACAGAACACGAGACCTTGAACCCTAAACCCACGTGAAGACCCATTACTCTTGGTCTCTCACGTGGGATTTTCAAATTTTGAAACAAGACAAAATATATACACACAAGACCACTGGAAGGGGGAGATCACGTTTTTGGGGAGGTTATAAGATTTTTTGAGAAAAGAAGAACTACTGTTGAGTCATCTCTTCCTTTTCAAACCAATACAAAAATCCTAGCTTCCACTCCTCATTTCCCTTCCGCCGGAAATACACATAACACATTTTTAACACAAGAAAGATACACTGTTCGGGCCTTTTCATTTTGAAAAATACAAACACCAAATATATACCCAAACACATATACATACAGAGGAGGTCATGAAAAAAAAAACACTGTTTAGCCTTCTTCTTCATTTTTTGAAAGAAACCAACATGAAAAACCCCAACGATGGACTGCCTCCAACCATCCGTCGACCACCCTGAACTGCCGTCGCCGCTCTTCACCACTCACACATACGCAAAGTTTCATCTCCGCCGAAAAACAAACGACACTCACCAAGCGACCCCTTCAGCTTGTCCCCGTCGTCACTACCCAAATGACACTCACCAAACGACCCCCTTCAGCTAGTCGTTCATACTGCCAACGACCCCGTCGACCAGCCCTCCCCCACGTTCCACCAGCAGACCGTCGACCATTGTTACGTCAAAAACGACCCCTCAACTTTTACTGTCCAAACAGCCCCCAGCAGTCCATCTCCATAGTCGACTCACCCCACACGACCTCCCGTTCCGTCGACAAGCAGGCCACTCACGTCCACCACGACCTCTCCAGTCACATGACGTCACTGCTTCCTGTCGAACATACCACCCTCATCGTCGCCATAGACTCCCTCCGTCCGTCGCCATATCCGTCAACAAGCCTAATAAGAAAACCAACGACACCAAACATTAGTCAAACAAACCGAAATCCAGCGCCAAAATGCTTGACAACAACCATTTCCTTCATGAAAGGTAACGTTTCTATTGAGGTCGGGTTCAGTTAGAGCTTCGTCGTTTCAGTTATGTTCGAGATTCCGACGAGGTTCCGGCGCTGCTATGTTTTTCTGTTCCAGTTCGAGTCGGGATAGTCGAGGTTCGTTGAGGTCTTCGACGAGCTGGACTCCATCCAGGTTCCTTTTCTTCATCTCATTCGATTTCCTGAGGTTCTGTTTCTTTTTTTTTTCAAAAGATATTTGTTGCTTTTGTTTCCATGACAAAGTTTTTCAACTCATGAATATTTTAAGTTGTAATGATGCTCTAGTTATGATGTGGTTGAATTTAGTTTTGTTGATTCATAAAACATATATTCTGGTCAAATATGACTTAAAAAGGGAACGAATTAAAGTGATGGTCTAGTTAGTAGTTCCTTAGAATTATGAGTATAGGCTTTGTTGTTGTCAAGGGAAGTCTTGATAGATTTAGGCTAACAGAGTAGTTGTAGCAATTGGTATCGAGATGCGCCGTGCCAAATAAAATCCCAAAAATGCATGGCTCTCGCTAAATTATTTCTTTACAAATCCTTAGAATTCGAGGCACGCCATTTAGCAAATTCTCATGTCCTCGCAAAGTAGAAAATTGTAGTTGCCTTAGGTTTGCCTTTTAAATAATAAAATGAGACGAGCCTCGCCAAATAAAATGCACAAACTGCGGGGCCCTCATAATTGTATATATTAAAAATACTTAGACTTCGGGATGGGCTGTTTAGTGAATTGCACGGCCTTCCCCAGAATAATAACGTGTTAGACTCTTTAGGCGCGGTTCTAATAACCTTACCTTCCTAAACTCGGGTGCACATTTATGTGACCCAAATCCAAATCTCAACGGAGTCGAAATGTGTCGATAATCACGGGTACATTGATTGTGACGTGGTTCGAGATGCATTTTCAGGACGTTGTAATTTTTTTTTT